>BMAO01005943.1:0-19601 GCA_019973975.1 Trichonephila clavata
TAAAAATAACCGGCACAATAAAAGTTTTTGAATTACACAACATCGTATTAAAAAAAGACGCATTCAGAATAATTGCAGTATGTATAGTTACTTTACACATTAAAAACACATTATTTCATTTGCTACAAAAAAATTTTGAAAATGATACGGATTGACAACATATCAGTAAGCTTTTAGGCAGTATTATTAAGAATCTGTATTGTAAAAGAAACTGTAATGTAAAAGATACTGTGTAGTAAAAAAAAACTGTAATGTGTAAAAGATACTGTATTGTAAAAGAAACTCGCTGTAATGTAAAAAAAAAAACTGTATTGTAAAAAAAACTGTACTGTAAAAGAAACTGTAAATCTGTATATTGTAACGAAGATGTGCGGATGCTGTTATTGCACGATTGCAAACCAAAGCAGACTCTCTTAAAGTTGCTTCGGCAAAAATACAAGAGCCTGGGCAAAACGCGGAACACATTTTCACACAGAAAAATGCCTCAATTTTCATGAAAATTTGTAACATTATAACTCATACATCTGTTAACAATATAGCGTTTCTAAAATTTCAAAATATTCCATGAATACTATTTTTTTAACATGAGAATTGATAGCTCCTTTAACATTAGGTATGCGAGAAAACGCAAAAACTCTTTTATACCATAAAATAAATTAAATGTAAAAAAAAACTTTTTTAAGAACAAGCTTTTATTTAAACGCGCTAAAAAGAATAAAATAAACTTTCCTTTAAAACTTTTTTTACTATCAACTTATAACGTCATTACACAATTTATATGATATAAAAGCTTGTCGCAATATTTAAGTACTCATATTTACTTAGTTTGAATTTTTAAAAACCAAAATCAATCAGGTCAAGTTATTTATTTTACTTGTTTATCTACACAGGTAAATCTCGCGACAAGCTTTTATATCATATAAATTGTGTAATGACGTTATAAGTTGATAGTAAAAAAAGTTTTAAAGGAAAAGTTTATTTTATTCTTTTTAGCGCGTTTAAATAAAAGCTTGTTCTTAAAAAAGTTTTTTTACATTTAATTTATTTTTTACTTTTTAGTTATCGCTGGACAGGTTTCTCAGCCTGTTCAACTCATTGAACGCTGGTTCGCCATCCCTGGTTTAGCTGAATTAATTCTCGCAAAATGGTATTAGACTAAAAACACAATTTTTTTAAATCCGTAATTTTTAAGCAATTTTTTCAATCTTCATGCAGATTTTGGCTAACATTGTTCTTCACACGAAAAAAAAAGGTTTTGTGAGATTATCTTCATAAATGACAAAGTTACTAAATGTTTAATTAAAATTTTGACTATTTTAGAAAACTTAAAGAAATATTATTTATTTGAAATATTTTGAAGATAAGGGATGTATTTCTCTAACATATTAGAAGAAAATTTTAATTGTTTATTAAAAACTTCAAAAGGGATTTAAATATTTGTATTAATCAATAAAATGCTTAAGACTAAAAACGCATTTTGTAATCAAAAAAGAAAGTTTTATCAAATAATGATAATTTTTTGCTGGACATTGAATATCTTCTACGTAAGAATCTATTTTTTTTTTAATTGCTCAAATCATCTTTAGAAACTTGATTTTGAAAAAATAAATAATTAAATTCAAATAAAATTAACAGATTCTATTTGTAATTAAATTTAAGGACACATGTCGTAGTGTGTGTTTAGATTACTGGTGATAAAATGAGGTATATTTAAATTACTCGTAGGCTTAAAATTAGAAAATTTCTTTAAAAAATTACTTCATTTTATTGTAAAATTATTTTTTAATCGAAAATATATTGCATTTCTAGATAATATTTTTCTCTTATTGTTTTCCTAGCGGATTCCTTTTTGATGGGTAAGATACATTAAAAAAATGATCTTTCCGATTCTGTAATTATTTTTTGTCTGAGTTTCATAGATTAAAGTTAGATAAATTATTTAAAGAATTTCTTCAATACTCCATCTCAGTTTAACTTGGCAGCGTTGAGAAAGGTATACAATGTACCAATCTACTTGAAAAATAGCTCTACTTTTTTGTTTTGAATTTAAATCCAAGGAAATAGATAGAAATTTGTAAAAAAATTGCATACGTTGTAGAAATTAGATTGTTTTTACGTTGTAGAAATGTAATTATTTTTTAGACAAAGTTAATTAATACTGTCAATAGCGCAACGTTATGAAATTCCAGTTTGGCTGAAAACCGATTTTCGACGCCAACTTTTGTCATTGTTGTAACAATAAAATTATTACAACAATGCAGATATATCCAAGTTGGCGCCCAAAACTAGTTTAACGTTTTTAATTAATATCTTTTTAATTAATTGCAATATCGGAATATAAATGGTCAAAACATGCATTGTCATCCAAACTAAACGTGTATACAAAATATCAGCTCAATGGGAGGAAGATATAAGCTTCAAAATTGAGTTGCAAGATTCCACCCTAACAATTACATACATACATACATACATACATACATACATACATACATACATACATACATACATTGTAAGTTAAATAAAAGCTTTTAAAAATAGCTCAACTCGGTCAAAAAATGTGAGGTATTATAAAATATGTTTCTCTTTAAGGGATAGTGAAGCTGGAATATAACATTAATTTTTCATTCATTTTATATCTGAAAAAATGGTTTCCGGTTTATTCTTTAACCTTAACCGAAGACAGCCTTAATACTTCTCTACGTAATATAAATGATATTTTAATCATTACAACTATTTCCAATAAAAATCCACATAACAACAATTCATCCTTTTGCCGGCTGTGTGGCATAGTCAGTTATGCTTTGGTCTTGTAGGCCTGAATCAGTGGATTTTCATGAGGAAAAAAATCGGGAGCATCCCAGTTGTATGATTATGCGGCATGCTAAAAATCTCTAAAGTGCCTGTTTGACTTGGATGCCCTCAGCAAAATTAATTTCTAGAACTATTTCTCCTTTTTCAGAGCTCAAGTACCTCCCTTTTGGGGAGAAAACTGGGCGTCAAAATTTCATTGTGGCAATTGGTATCCACCTGCACTGTGGCACACTAAAAAGTAACACCAGCTCCCGGAAAATGTACTAGATCTGCAATGGTATAATCACACACACAATCCACAACTCCATTAGAAAGAAAAACTTTTCATTCTTTTGATTTTATTACAATATGCAACTATTTGCAATATCGCATGGATATTTATGAAGAAGGAAAGGTACTGTCCATTTTTGTTTATTTGTTTGTTTTATAAAAGAAAAGATTCGCCTCTCTCTATTAGTTAAACTTTGGACAATACATTATTAAGTAAATTTCTATGACTTATTAATAATAAGCACACAATATTTTTTTCATTGGCTATGAAAACAGAAGAAATCGATTTAACATATAATGATAGAGATAAGATGGCGAAGCAGAAAATTTATTTTTATGTATGAAAGAAGTTACAAATTCGGGAGTTATGAAAAAAATCGAATAATTAATACTTGAAATAAAATTTAAACTGTGCTATTTTGAAAAGGTTTTATACTTATCCAATTTTAGTTGTAGTAAAAAAAAATCGTTATCTATGCTTTCAAAAACAGGAATATTTTACTTTTAGGTTTATCTCGTTAGTGTTTATTTTTATGTGGATTTGATTGGGATATTAATACACTTTTTTACACAACACAATTTCCTTTAGTAATTCAATACGAGGATTTTCAAAACTAATTTAGGAAACTAAATTGCTTCTAATGGATTTATTTTTATCAAGCTCTTCTGAAAAATCTATTTTTCCCTCCAAGAATCAGGTCAACTGCTCTCTTAGGGGAACCCAAAAATGTCAAAACTTTCAGATGCTAATGGTATGGGTTGCGGTCCCGTATGCAACTTAAATATTTAAAACAATTATTGCCTGAACTTAGTAATATGTGTTAAGCCCTTGAAGGTTTTTTTAATAAATTAATTCAACTTTTTTTAAATTTAGTGTACCAGTTCAATTTTTTTTACGGAAGAATAATACGGAGAATATCTTTTTTGTAGTAATAACAACAACAAAAAATTTTATTCGTTTTATGTTAAATTTTTTATATATATTTTTCACAACTATAACTTTTTCACATATATAATTTGTCTTGCCACGTTAAATTCTCCATGCACTATATATATATATATCATTCTTTACACTTCAATTTGAAGTCAGGAGAATAGATGTTAACAGAGAACTGGAGTTTAGACATCATGTGGGAGTTTTAAAATGGTGCATTCATTTAATGATGTTTCATTTTAAAAAATTTTCTGACAAACAGAAACTCGTATTACAGATTGTACTGTCACAAAATAAAAAGTGACGCAAATTGAAAATGAATTTTATAAGAATCAATCCCTTTTACTGGTAAAATCTATTGTAGAGGCTATCTTTTAATGTAAAAAGTGATTTAGAATCAGTTTGGAGCTAAGTAGTATCAGATAACGATGATATATATAATTATGAAAGGTAAGATTACTTATATATTATTTTTCAACGAAATAAAGAGAATTTAAGTTTAAATACAAATTTATTTTATGCTTTTATGTAAATTTCTTTCAGACTTCAGATAAAATTTATTTAACAACGTATATTTTTTACTATTTTCTGCAAAAAAAGTTCGAAAGAAAACTTTTACTCATTGCATTGGTTCAATGCGATTTGAGAAAATTATGGAATGTATCATTAAATTTTCAAATTAGATAAAATATTTTTATTCTATTTTTTATTTGTACTTTTCTGTAGAACGTATCCACTGTAGAAAATACTTCATGCAGCACATACCATATTACCCAACACTCTCTCCGTTAAATCTACAATCTGTTAGTCTTAATTTACTTTTGAATCTTTGTACTTTGAAAATTCCATAATTTTACATACTTGTCGTCTCTTGAAATGTTTTTAATTTTAAAACTAATCAAAATTCATTTTATACGCATAAGTGAAAGAAAGATAGGTAAGAAAATTGGTTCCTTATTCTTTCAATTTCTATCCGCTGCCAGCTCTTCTCATATTCTAATACTACTGCCGCCATCTATTATCCGTATCATGTACTAAATCGTTTACTTCCAGTATTCCTAGAAAAGGAAATCTTTCTCATTCTAAAGAAAATTTTACTTCCATTAAATCCAGGAAGAAATTCATGTTCTATTTTAACATTTTATCATAAAAGCAAATCTAAATAGGACATTTCAAAATTAAAATTGGAGTTTTAAGAAAAAATTAATTTTTTTTTTTAACCAAAAGGATTTACAGCTTTTTTTAATAGAAAACTTAAATGCATACATACACTACAAAAGCATAAGAGCTCTTCCTAAACGTTTAATGCATGATAGAATCTCTTATTCTGTCAATTTATATTTCAATAGATTCCAAATGATAAATAAGAATTTCAACTTTTGTTTTTCAAGCTTGTTACAGTAATCATAAAATAATGATTTATACCCATAACTATGATAAATTATGAATTCAAAATATAATAATTTGTTCCTGTATTATTTTGACAATTATGTTGCATCTATAGTAAAGTTTGAGTTTCCGGAGAGGTTGGATTGAGTCGAAGGTTTTCCGATACGTCAAAATATAATTCACAAAATTTGTTATCAAATTGTATTAGCATTAAAAATTGCTTGAATTTGTATTGTAGTAAGAATTACTTTAGCAGAAGACTGGAGCAATAAATACAAGCATGAGAAAGTAACGTGCATGAGCTAGAGTAGATAGTTTAATTATTACTTTTATTGGTTAATTTTTGAGTTTTGTCTTAGTATAAATGGAAGATCTACAGTAGACGATTTATACACATACAGAGGAAATTGCTTAACACGAAACTGAGGGGTCAGAAATATTTTTTCGTGTTAAGAGATATAAGGGAAAAAAACTCATATCTAACAAAATTAAATTTATCTAGTAATTAGAGTACATCTTATTTACATAAATATCCATATATGCTTGTATTCAATAAAAATCAATGAAACAAAAACATTCACTAAAATTTAATGAAATTTAATACAATATTTTCAAGTTTTTTTTAAACAAAAAAACATTTATTGAGTTTTAGGAAAGTTATCTGATATTTTTCTTTGTATTGTATTTTTTAGCAATTAATCGTTCGATGTCTTCCATTTTTCTGTTCATTTCACCATTCGAGAAAGAGCGTCTAAATAACAGCGCATACTTTTCATGAGGTTCTTTCTTTCGGATGACGTGTGTGAACAGGAGCAGCATTACTCTTTGAATTTTCGTCGGTGGAATCCGCATCAATGATATTTTTTGAGCTTTGAACAAACTCCAAAATGTGTTTTCCATAATTGGGGCTGTACAAACATTTTCATCATACTGGAACGAATTCTTCCGATGATTCAGTTGGACAGACTAATAATACAGAAAATCTCCCAAAGATTTCATTAAATATCTGGTGTTTTTCGTATTTTGTTTATTCCCAGGAGGGAAATCTTTTCATTTTAAGAGAAAAAAATGATTTTTAAAACATGATAATTTGTCAAAGCCGTTGTATTATTTCGTGCTAACCGATATTTTATCTAGCGTTTTAAGCGTATCTCACAGTATTTATTTCAGCTGTGAAATTAAGTGCTACAACAAATGTTTCTCAATTTGAAAATATTCGACCGTAACCCTTAATTCAGCGTACATGAATGGGACGATCTCTTCAATAAACATGTGAGTACGAAAAAGCTATCAAAGGTTATATATGTATTATAGGTTCTTATTGTATTATAGCTACATCAATCATCTTATGCAGTTTTTTTATGTATATTAAAAAAGATACAAGTTTATAATTCCTTGAAAGATATAATCCAATGCCAATATAAATCCTGTGAATATGGTTTGAGTTAAAATGCTTGATGTTTTTTTTTTCTTTTAAACAACTATTTTGGCCACGATGCCTGAGTGGTCAAGATCGCGAACTCGTGGCCGGCACTCGTAATGCACTGAAAACTCCCCGTGTAGGAAGTCTGATGTAAGTTAAATATTTCGATGTTCGAAGTTCTCACGTTGGGAAAGCTTTTGGAGTTCGGTGCCACTGGAGTCGTTCTCATCACTTCACCAAGATCTAAAATTACGAGGTCTGTCATTAATAGTTCTGGTATTGCTTCAAAATGCGACGTTAATGAAATACAAAATCGGTTAAACAATGCTTTATACCACATTTGTTTTCAACTTTTATCTGTTTTGCTAGCATCTGCTTTAAAAAAAGCCTTTCTATGCGTTTTTGTCAATTATATTTTATTTAATGTAGTGTGCATTTAATAAGGTTTCGTCAAAAGTTCTATATTTTTTTAGAATTGTCAGGACGTTAATGTTGGCAAAATTAAAAATAAATAAATAGCAATGAAGAATTCTTTAATTTTATTCCAACTTTGAATTTTGAATGTTTTCATTAATAACGCTTACAATTTAATTCTTAGATAGAGATTCGATGAGTATAAAATAAAATTGTGTGGTATTTTAAAAGACTGTATATCCTTATAAAAAAACATTTATGCGATGAATTTCGGAGAAAAGATTTAATCGTTTTAACTTGCACACAATGCAATATATTTAATTTAAAAACAATTAAATTCATTGTTTTTGATAGTTTTTTACATCGAACTATGAAGCAATTTTTGGCTATCGGTGATGTATCACGTATATTTTGAACAATGGTCAAATAACGAGGACACTTGAGTTGACCTCCAAATTTCCACACCACGAAAACGGTAAAAACTTGAGTTTAGACAGATTTAACGTATATTAGCTTCTCTACATAGCGAGTTGTGCACCATAACTCTAATTCACGTTTTATAATAGAAGCAATGCCGACCATGAATTCGAGCCTGGTACCGCTGAAGACGAGCCATGTAGAGAAGCGATGCACTTAAAATCTGTCAAGAGTTCAAACATCCTCCCTTTGGTGTGGTGTGGTGTGGTGTGGTAGTTAGGAGAGGGGGGTGCCAGCTCAGGTGTCGTCCTTGTCACGTGATTATTGTTTCAAATTACGAGGTCCGTCGCAAAAAGCTCTCGTGTAGCTGAACAGTGCGACGCTAATATTCCCTCACTCAGTAAATATCAAGCTATCAAGTGCACTTAAATATTTACAATGATTGATTTTCAACTCTTGAAGATTATGAATTTTGGTTACAAAGACATTTTTATTAAATAATACTTTACTCTCATCAACTCATAACTTCATCTTATTTATCACAAGTAATAAAAAGGGGCTCTTTTTTAAAATAAGAAATGTAATTACACTTCATATAACTTTAAAAATCCCCCTTATTTTTTGAATATTTCATGAAAAAAATGCTTGAATATTTTGTACCTAATTATTAAAATATAATAAAGATTGTTTAATACAAAATTGAGGGGAATTAAATATTTTTTTAGTGTTAAGAAAATTTCGTGTTAAAGGATATTGCACAAATACACACACACACATATTTTTTTAAAAACTTAAGGTTATGAGAGAACATTTTATTTATATAGATATGTACAGATGTGTGTATTTAATAAAAATCAATGAAACAACAACATTCCTAAGAACTTAATGAAATTTAATAAACAATTTTCAAGTTCCTTCAAAAACAAAAGATTTATTAAGTTTTTGGATATTTTTCTTTGTATTGCCTTTTTTATCATCAAATTGTCGAGAAATTGTTCTATGTCGTCCATTTTGCTATTCATTTCACCGTTGGAATATGCTTCTTTTCATGCGCATACTTTTCATGATGTTCCCCATTTCGAATGACGAGGGAATTGGAGCTGCATTATTTATTTCCTTTTGGTCATCGGAATCTTTATTGGAGATATTTTTTGAGGTTTGAACAAACTCCAAAATGTCTTTGTCTTCCATAATTTGGTATGTACGCTCATTATCATGATCTACTACAATGAAATCTTCCGATGATACATAGGACAGTCAAATAATACAGAAGCTTTCTCAAATAATTCATTAAGTGTTCATTCATTCCCAATTCGTTTCATGTTAAAGGATGCATGAAAAATGCATAGTAATTTGTCAGGACCATTTTATTATTTCATGTTAACCGACATTTTTTCTTGTTAAACGTATTTCACTGTAGTAAAGAAAAAAACATTGCTGTTCCAAAATAAAACATAAACTATTCTAAAATATTGATAAAAACCAATACAAAAGCTGTTTTTCTCTTTTCACCGAACTGCTTCGTAAAACTCACTTCTGACTTTTGAAAATGATATAGGTACAGCTAATATATCAAGCCACTTATAAAAAAAACAAGACTTACAGCAAAAATCGTTATATTACTACAAATTTATTCCTTCGGAAGATCAACAAACTCAAAAAAGTAGTCAGTTAATTTACTATCGAAACTGGAAAGCAGAACATTTTAGTTAAATAAAAGAAAATCTAAATATTAATTACATTTTCCTCATATTTTTGTGTTTATCTTCAAAGAGCAATAAATTATTTATTGTTTCCGAATATGACAAAAAGTTTTGAAATATATTTAGCTGGTTTTTCACGTAGATCGCATTCAAGACTTGAAAAACTTAGTAAAATTTACAAAACCGATTTTAAAAAATTTTGCCTACATGATACAATCAATGCAATTAGCTTATATTCATTATATTATATATATATATCTCAAAGATATACTGTGATATCTTTATGAGGGGGCTATAATCTTTGCAAACATTTTAATTTATTTTTAATAAAGAAAATTGCATTGAATCTAAAGCACATGCTGACAACAAACGTTTAAACATGTTTTCCAGAAATTTAACCTCTTAAACGGTCAATTTTTTGAACAAGATGTTCCAAAAAAAGGCCCATTTTTTTCCTTGCATATAACTAAGCATAATACTTAACAATGTGAAAAAATGGAAGGATTTTATTTTAATTTTCAATGTTAAGGTTTTCACACTATTTTTCCTTTTACAATTGCGAAACAAAAAAACTAAATGTTTGCTTTTTATAAGTACACTCTGCATGCTGGGAAGAATGTTTGCATGGTGTAATATTAAATCTTAAATTGCAATCAGAGTACAGAAATATATCGGCTTTTTTGGATTATCTTTCCATTTTCATTTCATCTTAAGCAACCAACTGCACATCGCCTTACCAACCCCTGTTCTTTATCGAATATTTTCAAGAATCTAAATTTCTGTCCTTTAATGGAAAATCCCCATGAATTCCTTCACCACTAAGAAAATCCCGGATGAGAAGTATTTTAGTACCATGGACAAAAGCATGTCTTAAAAACACACTAGCACTAATAATCACACTAGAAGAAATTACCAGTACTTATACAGCGTACGGGCAAACTGATTGTGGCCAGCTTTCGGTAGCCCGTACGGAGAACGGGCAAACTGATTGTGGCCAGCTTTCGGTAGCCCGTACGGAGAACGGGCAAACTGATTGTGGTCAGCTTTCGGTAGCCCGTACGGAGAACGGGCAAACTGATTGTGGTCAGCTTTCGGTAGCCCGTACGGAGAACGGGCAAACTGATTGTGGTCAGCTTTCGGTAGCCCGTACGGAGAACGGGCAAATTGATTGTGGTCAGCTTTCGGTAGCCCGTACGGAGAACGGGCAAACTGATTGTGGCCAGCTTTCGGTAGCCCGTACGGAGAACGGGCAAACTGATTGTGGCCAGCTTTCGGTAGCCCGTACGGAGAACGGGCAAACTGATTGTGGTCAGCTTTCGGTAGCCCGTACGGAGAATGGGCAAACTGATTGTGGTCAGCTTTCGGTAGCCCGTACGGAGAACGGGCAAACTGATTGTGGTCAGCTTTCGGTAGCCCGTACGGCGAACGGGCAAACTGATTGTGGTCAGCTTTCGGTAGCCCGTACGGAGAACGGGCAAACTGATTGTGGTCAGCTTTCAGTAGCCCGTACGGAGAACGGGCAAACTGATTGTGGTCAGCTTTCGGTAGCCCGTACGGAGAACGGGCAAACTGATTGTGTCAGCTTTCGGTAGCCCGTACGGAGAATGGGCAAACTGATTGTGGTCAGCTTTCGGTAGCCGTACGGAGAATGGGCAAACTGATTGTGGTCAGCTTTCGGTAGCCCGTACGGAGAACGGGCAAACTGATTGTGGTCAGCTTTCGGTAGCCCGTACGGAGAACGGGCAAACTGATTGTGGCCAGCTTTCGGTAGCCCGTACGGAGAACGGGCAAACTGATTGTGGTCAGCTTTCGGTAGCCCGTACGGAGAACGGGCAAACTGATTGTGGTCAGCTTTCGGTAGCCCGTACGGAGAACGGGCAAACTGATTGTGGTCAGCTTTCGGTAGCCCGTACGGAGAATGGGCAAACTGATTGTGGTCAGCTTTCGGTAGCCCGTACGGAGAACGGGCAAACTGATTGTGGTCAGCTTTCGGTAGCCGTACGGCGAACGGGCAAACTGATTGTGGTCAGCTTTCGGTAGCCCGTACGGAGAACGGGCAAACTGATTGTGGTCAGCTTTCGGTAGCCCGTACGGAGAACGGGCAAACTGATTGTGGTCAGCTTTCGGTAGCCCGTACGGAGAACGGGCAAACTGATTGTGGTCAGCTTTCGGTAGCCCGTACGGAGAATGGGCAAACTGATTGTGGTCAGCTTTCGGTAGCCCGTACGGAGAATGGGCAAACTGATTGTGGTCAGCTTTCGGTAGCCCGTACGGAGAACGGGCAAACTGATTGTGGTCAGCTTTCGGTAGCCCGTACGGAGAACGGGCAAACTGATTGTGGCCAGCTTTCGGTAGCCCGTACGGAGAACGGGCAAACTGATTGTGGTCAGCTTTCGGTAGCCCGTACGGAGAACGGGCAAACTGATTGTGGTCAGCTTTCGGTAGCCCGTACGGAGAACGGGCAAACTGATTGTGGTCAGCTTTCGGTAGCCCGTACGGAGAATGGGCAAACTGATTGTGGTCAGCTTTCGGTAGCCCGTACGGAGAACGGGCAAACTGATTGTGGTCAGCTTTCGGTAGCCCGTACGGCGAACGGGCAAACTGATTGTGGCCAGCTTTCGGTAGCCCGTACGGAGAACGGGCAAACTGATTGTGGTCAGCTTTCGGTAGCCCGTACGGAGAACGGGCAAACTGATTGTGGTCAGCTTTCGGTAGCCCGTACGGAGAACGGGCAAACCAGTGAAGGGTTTAAAAAGTTTCAGTTCTATTACGAAGATTGAGGTGGGAAAAGTAATAACTTAATAGAATCAGAATGTAATATTATAAAATTAAAATAGCTCTACCATTTAACTGATGGGTGAAGGCTACTACGAAAAATAATCATACTCAGAGAAGTGAATGAAGTAAATCTTTCAAACATTTTTCTAGCAATTTTTTCTCAGCAGAGAAGATAGCCAATGCGACTAAATTTAACCTTCTATGGTAACCAAAAGACAAGTAAGAGTATCTGACAAAATTTAACCTCGACTTTTTCAAAATAAAGACGGAATTTTGCTATTATTTCAGACTGTGGACGATGTTCAACTTTCCAAATCAAATGACTTCATTTTCACCAAGAGTTAAGCTAAACGAACATTTTTATCCTCAGTTTTAAGAGACAAATTAAAACAATTTTGTGTGACAGTTAAGAAATTTCGCATATTATTTTCGTTATTGTTTAAAATTTAGAGATACGATCCACTTATAATTGAATTATTTTTTGGAAAAAACCCAGCTTTTTCGTTTTAAATTTTAGAAAAAAAATCACTATGTTAGGTTTATAATTAGTTTCTTTTTTTTTTCTGTATATTTTATAAATCTAAATCTAGAAAAATCACAGTTCATTGATATATTAGGAAAAAAAGATAAAGTAGAATTTTATAAGATTTACTGAAATTTAAAAGTATGGGATATTTTTGTCATTCACTAATTTTAAAATTCATACATAAATTTTCCATTTTCTTACAACTATCACATTTCTATAAAAAGAATAGAAGCATTTATAATGTGTGATTTTTTCTGAAAAATTCACTTCACAATATATTTCAATCTGTATGAGTGGTGTAGTTGGTTTGACGCTGGCCTTATACCACCCCCCCCCCGAGTTTGGGGATTCGACCCGGCTCAAGACGGTGAATTTTCATGATGAAGAAAATCGACAGCGCCATGTCGTATGATTATACGGCATGTAAGAGATCCCTAGAAATTCTGTTTGGCTTGGGTGCATCTATGTCTATGTCACTTAAAAAATCCCTTGAGTGCCTGTTTGGCTTAGGTTCTCTCGACAATATTAAATTCCTAGCATGGTTTCGCATTGTCAGAGATCAGGGGTCTCCCTCTGGGGAGGAAATTGGGCTTCAAAATTATTTGCAGTGATTGGAACCTCACCTATATGGTGCCAAACTAAAAAGAGATACTAGCTCCTGGAGAATTTATTACGCTTGCAATGGTAAAATACCAATCCACCGCCCCATTTTAAATATGTGGTGTGTGTGTGTGGTGTGTGTGTGTGTGTGTGTGTGTGTGTGTGTGTGTGTGTGTGTGTGTGTGTGTGTGTGTGTGTGTGTGTGTGTGTGTGTGTGTGTGTGTGTGTGTGTGTGTGTGTGTGTGTGTGTGGTGTGTGTGTGTGTGTGTGTGTGTGTGTGTGTGTGTGTGTGTGTGTGAAGGCAATTTTATCTACAATAATTTTCAAATAAATAACTAACAGTACTTTTACAAGTATAGATTTTCCTCTGCGTTTTTTTTTAATTCAAGCATCGAAATTGAAATGATTACAACAAACTTCTCTGATTGATTGACTAATAATTTATTAAACTTCATGATATGTCTTGGATCAGGTATATGATTAGTTTAATCATTAATTTATCTATAAATTAAATCAATGAAGTTTCTGCAACATGATTTATGGGAAAGTTTTACTAATATTTCTATGAAGATTGTTGAACTGTGAAGATTGAATTGGAGATTTTCAATTATGGATTTAAAAACAAATATTGCATTTTGACTCACCAGAATAGTTATTTTTCCATCCAAATGAAAGTTTTCACTGATCAAAAAATAACCATAATTAAGTCAATTTCAAATGATTGCAAATTTCATTCTGATAAATTATGTATTTGCAGAAATATTCAGTTACAGTTAATATCTTTATTTGGGATTTGGAGCAGCAAAGGAAATATTCTATAACCTTTATTCTCATAACTCAGTCGTACTTATTTGAATTGACAATCAAAGTTTAGTGTACCATCATGAACTGTTAAAACAGTCCGTCGTTTTAATGTCTACGTTATACAAAGGCTAATCTACTTCAAATCGTATCGATTTCAACATTTTCAAGTTAAGCTGCAAAAAGAAAACTATTGGGGGATTCTTCGAAGAATTTTTTCTACATTAAAGTTTCACGTATATAAATTTGCTTATTTCTTTTAGAGGTAATAATGACAGTGCTGATTAATAGTTTGCCTACGTTGACTTTTAAGCAATATGAAAACTATTGGTGACGCGGACCCCTTAATTTGAATCACTGTCAAGTTACGAGGA
The DNA here is from genome assembly GCA_019973975.1 of Trichonephila clavata. Classification (NCBI taxonomy): domain Eukaryota; kingdom Metazoa; phylum Arthropoda; class Arachnida; order Araneae; family Nephilidae; genus Trichonephila; species Trichonephila clavata. Next base: position 14,441 of record BMAO01005943.1, read on the forward strand.
CGTCACTTAACTTGGCATATCATTCTCCAAACTTCGATACTCTGTCGACTTGAAAATTTTGATCCTTGATAAATTCAACGGACATTTGTCCTTTTACGTAGATCCTTAGTTTCATCAGGACTGAATGTGAGGGAGTGTGTGAATATATTAACGTCGCATTGTTCGGCTACATGAGGGCTTTTGGCGACGGACCTCGTAATTTTGAACCATGGCCAAGTGACGAGGACGATACCTGAGCTGGCGCCCCTCTCCTAACTACCACATCACACAAAGGGAGGACGCTTGAGCTCTCGACGTATTTAACGTGCATCGCTTCCCTATACGGTGGGTCTTTAGTGATGCTGGGCTCGAACTTATAATATACCATTCACGAGTCCGCTACCTTGAACACTAGTCTACAGCGGCCTCCTACTGTTACGAGAGAGAAAATTTTAACATTGCAATGCACTTTGTATAAATCTCATATTTATGACGTCATCTCTAATGATAACTCTACTGAAAATCCTCAAATAATTTTTCTGATGTGACATTTAAAAACTCAAACATTACACAAGATTTAAACAGAAAGTTCGCATTTAAGCATAGGTAATTTCAAAATAACTTTTATTTTAAAAAAATGGACACCAAATTTAAAAAAATCTGCTATTATATTTCTTCTTCAACCAACATACACATAAGTATAATTCCAAATAGATAACTTTTTGTGGGTTATTCTGGCAAGCCACTTATTTTCGAATGTTATTTATTTTTAAATTTACAACCAGAAAATGTTTCTGCTATTGCAGGATAATTCGGATTATAGCTGCGCATTTGCATTTCATTGATTAAATATATATTTAGTTTCCTTTTCTAAGATAAAGTATAAGTAAATGTTTGCGTTTTACTACACCATTTTCAAAACATATAGTTTAGCTCGGTTTGACTCTACTTTATTCTAATGCTACACATAGGCCATGGACTACTTTATTTTCAAACACGAATTAAGCAACGAGGTCGATACTTTGGTCCCGATCTTTTATATAACACGCTGACTGTAAACTCTGATTTATTTGAAAAAGAGCGGTTCTATTCTTCTGAGAAAAAGATTTTAGAGGAAATATAAGATTCTAGACAATGAGAGTTGACCAAAACATCCTTAGATTCAAAATTTATAACATTTTATATAGTACGAGTAAGTAGCAATATAATAAAATATAGTATTTAAGATTATACCGTCAGCCAGTTTTTCCGAATTAAAAGAGTTAAAAAAAAAAGTAGCCAAATGCTATTTTTATTATTACTAATATGCTCATTATTGCTCGGGAACAGTTTTCCACTTTTAACTGCATACCTCTATATTTGGCGATGTCTTTTAATTTGAAATCGGTCGATGGTATAATATGTAAGTACCTAAAGAGTATTTTAGTAGTGTTTAGAATTTAATTGCGATTATCACAAAATTACCATAAAATCCAGAGTACACATTGCGTCAAATAGGTTTTAAGACTGTGTCTGAAAAAAGAAATGGAAACAAAAAAATTAATTCCAGTTTTGGTTTTTTTTTATTCAAAATAGGACCCTCCGGCTTCAATGCACTTATTACAGTGATTTATTAATGAATCGAGCACCTGTTGTAAATCAATTTACGGAATGGCCTGAAAAACATGCGTCGAAGCTACTTGTATGGTAGTCACAGGATGCTAAATCAAGTGAATACAGACATTATTTTTTGCCAAAATCGAGGAAGGTGTGACAGGATGCATTGCCGTGTAACAAACGCCAACTGCTTTCAGTCCGAGATTCTGGATAAATGCGACAAATTATGACCATCAAGCTCTTTAAAACAGCTAAGTAGTACTGACCAGTAACTTTTATCCAGTTGGATCAAATTCTTTGAGGATAATACCCTTACTATTGAAGAATGTAATGATCATTGTTTTGATTTTATTCTAAGCTTTCCTTGTGTTTTTAGCATGCGGTGAATTTTGTCACTTTCATTCCGCACTTTGTCGTTTTGTTTCAGGATCATATTGGAAACACCTGTTTCAATGGACTTCAAGAAGTTTGGATCGCTTTCAGCAACTGAAATGATATCTCTGCAATGTGCCTTCTCATTGCTTTTTGTTCAGGGGTTAAAGTACTTGAAACAAATAAAATCACACACTTTCGTTTTGCCCAAATCTTCATGCAGGACCGTTCTAATCGTTTCTTCGTTGGTTCGTAAAGAGTCTTCTATCAATCTCAGTGACGCAAAGCGATAGTTTGCCTCGAAATTTCGTACTTTCTCAATAATTTTAGGTGTCCTTGATGAAATTGTCTTCCACTACATTGATCATATTCTACGGTATCTCTTCCATCCAAAAAACGTTTGTACCACACAAAAACATTTGATCTACTTAAACAACAGTCACAGTAAATTTGTTTCATGAGTTGGTATGTTTCCGAAGCACTTTTATCAAATTTTGCTTTAAAATTAATCACGCCTCTTTTCTCCATCTTAAAAAAAATCAACTTTAAAATTTCGCTTCTCTCTCTCTCTCTCTTCTTCTTCTTCTTCTTCTTCTCTCTCTATCTTCTCTCTCTTCCTCTCTTTCTCTCTCTCTCTCTATCTTCTCTCTCTTCTCCTCTCTCTTCTCCTCTCTTTCTCTCTCTCTTCTTCTTCTTCTCTTATCTTTCTCTCTCTCTCTCTCTTCTCCCTCTCTTCTCTCTCTTTCTCTTCTCTCTATCTTTCTCTCTCTCCTCTCTCTCTCTCTTTCTTTCTCTATCTCTCCTCTCTCTTCTCCTCTCTCTTCTCTCTCTTTCTCTCTATATTCTCTTTCTTATATCTCTCTTTCTCTATCTATCTATCTTCTCTCTCTTCTCTCTCTGTGCAATGAATGCTCGTCTTCTCTCAGATACTTACCTAAATATACACAACTTATTAGCAGTGTGTCAGCAGACCATGGACGTTACGACACATGCGCATTTACACTAATGATACCATTAGAACCTGCGCTCTGAGAGGAGTCTTAAAACTTATTTGACGCACAGTGTATAACGCTCTCTTTTAACACAAAAAAACATCAAAATTTAACGGGTGCGCGTTGTACACCGAGTATAAAAATATGATGTTTACCGAGTTTAAAAATGAAAAAAGAGATGAACGTAGAAATAGTTAGACTTCTACATAGATGGAAATACCGTTTATTTAAAAGAAATGACATTCCTTATTAAATTAAAAGATTGTCATTCTAGAAGTATACTATTTTTTCTAACGCTTAGAATAATACCTCGAATAAAGGACTTCAGAACATAAGAGCATTTCACACGCATATTTCAGGGTTTTTTGTTAAAAAGGGGGTGCGTGTAATACGGCGAATATACTTAAAAATTAAAAAATGCAGCTTGAAAGTGTAGCGTATAATACGCCGAAATGTACGGTACTTAAAAAACTTTAATAACCGTGTACAAAATTTATGTTGTTTTACTTCTTATGGGTAATGAGCAGAAATGCCTTTAAAACAAGAAGCAATACAAAATTGAGGGAAATAAAGGTGGAAATTTTAGTAAATTGTGCGGTTTCGTTAGTTGCGTTTGCATTATTTTCATCAAAATATGCTTTGTTATAAGCAACGAATTGTGCTTGGTAAAACTCTGCTGCATAAAATTCCAAAGTTGATAAACTTTTCTTCTGATATCAGGAATAACAATATTCCCCACACTTCTTGAGGTGCTTTTTTCAGTTTCAGTTATTTAAAAAACGGAGGACAGAAATTTTTTCCGTCTCTCTCACACACTTCGAACGTTCTATACGAAATGCAAAACCGACACCCATCTATTTTTATCCGTACATTCAAAGAGAACACGGTCTCTTTTCAACAAAAATGAGAATTATTTGCCTTTCACTTCTACGCACGAGGAAATTTTTACAGACTATTTGATAAAACAAAACAAAAAAGAAAACGAAACTTTTGAAGATACCGGTAAATGCTTACTAAATCCGCTTGACGGAATATACGGGGACAATTTAAAAAAGAAGAAGCTTGTGCTAGTTGATGTGACACGATCAGTGAAGCGACACGAAAATCTTGTTTCTCCCACCTTCTCCATCCCCCCCTCAGACCCATTCTATCCCGCCCACCCCCCTTACACTCACCTTCTGTTTTACGCGCTCCCGATTTCGAAACACAAAGCTAGGTTACCATTTTTAAGAACTCATCGCTCATTCTAGAGGATGGATTCAACATTAACGCTTCTTCTATCACCACTCTTCAAAAGTAAAAGTTACTCCGTTTTGTATAAAAGAGTTAGGAGAACATTTATTGCAACAATTTGAAAATTAAAGTTCTGTTTACTTTCTTAAAGTTCATGTAACATTCCAATCATAGAACGGATTATTTAAGACAGATCTCTAGTGGAAGCTCAGTGGAAAGGACATATAACCTGATACCTCTCTCCATCTCCTAACTTCTATATCATTCCAAAAAAAAGTAATAAATAGAGAAACAAATTCGGTATAACCAGCGTTTCTCAAACTGTAGGGCACGCCATCCTAAGGGGTGTGATAACCTAGGTGGGGGGGGGGGCGAGCATATCAAAAAGTTGAAAACAAAAAATTATTTTTTAAAAAATATTAATTTACTGAACGGAAGAATGACAAAATACATTTTGACGTAAATAAAATACACATTTACACGTAAATGTAACAGTAATGCACAATGTATTTGAATTTCCCCCTTTTCTCTAATGGGCTGAGGATTGGTATTTTCTTACCTTAGGAGACCGAGTACCTTCCCTAGGAGCTGGTATCACTTTTTAGTGCGGCACCATGTAGGAGATACCAATTGCCGCAAGTAATTTTGACGCCCAGTTTCCTCCCCAGAGGTCTGAAATGCGAAATTGCACTTAGGAATTTAATCTTGCCGAGAGCATCTAAGCCACACGGATACTTAGGCGATTATTTACATGCCGCATAATCATACGACGTGGCCGCTGTCGATTTTCTGCATTATGGAAATCCACCGATTTGGGCCGGGGTTGAACTCGCAACCTTGGGTGAAGCAGGCCAGTGACAAACCAACCGCAAACCTCAAACGACAAACCAACCACAAAATTTAATACTTTTCTTGATGACTTTACTGTTTATAAATAAAGTTGTATTGTAGCTTTAGCATGAAAGCATATTGTTATTGAACTCAATGCA
>BMAO01005944.1:0-16066 GCA_019973975.1 Trichonephila clavata
TATCCCTTTATATAGGTGCAACATAAAAAAGGAACTCAAATTCCAACTTTTAAATTGTATTAATTTTTACAACAGACTTATAAATGTATTAAATAGCACTACAATTTGTTTATGAAATTTTATTTATTACATATGCGTGAATTAGTCTCCACAAGTGGAAAACAATTAAGTAACAATTACATCAATGGATGTTTCATTATGAACTTAATTTAGTCCAATTTGTTTCAATGTTTGATAATGAAATGAAGTTAATTCAATGTGTTTCAGCATTTTTATTGTTATTTACTTATGTAAATATATCTAACTGTCGTGCGATTCTATATTTGGTAATTTTATCTGTGAAATTATTTTAATTTATTCATTTATTTACTTCAATATAGCAGCATTCAAATATCTGACAACAGTTTTTTCTGTCTGCATTTTGGATATAAATTTACGTATTTGGCAACATCTTTATTTTGTATTCGCTAGATATGTTGTTCGAATCTCAGAATGAAGACAAATAGGTTTAAATTCACTTCTTGTGTTTGTGGAGCTTTAATATTTTGAACGCTATATTCGATACTATTTTTTCACGCGATTCAACTGTCATAACTGTATGTTTCAGTAAGTTGTAATTGCTTCGCAGTGTCTTCCGAAATATTCGAATAAACCACTTAAAAATGCTGACACTTTTGTGTTCGGTATCTTTTGTTTTTACAGGTCCTTCCCTTAAATTCACTAGAATATAAAATTATATCTTGATCTCATGCATATAGTACTTTAATTCGATTAAGGTTAAATTTTCCAAAGGGTAACATTTCAAAAGTTATGCACCTTATTTTTTTTACTTTATCCATTTAATACAGTGTTTCTCAAACTGTGGGACGCATCTTTTAGGGGGCGTGATAACCTTGCAAAGGGGTCGCGAGCATAACGAAAAGTCGAAAATAAAAGATTTAAAATATTACAAATTTACTGAAAGGAACAAAACAAAATACATTCTGACATTATAAAATTAAAATACACGTTTACAATGTTATAATACACTTATAAATGCATCAGTACTGCATTATGTATTTGATAATTAATTTATCAATACTAAGTTAAGAACAAGATTAATAATTACTGCGACTCCCATGGGCTTGTCATATAAAAAATTAATACTTATCTTGATATAGTTTGAACGGTTTCTAATTAAAACTGTACTGTAGCTTTAGAGTCAAATGCATTATTATTGAATATAATACACTGTTATTGTATGAAGGGGGTGAGAGGAAATTATGATTAAAATTAGGTCTAAAGTATTGAAAGTTTGAGATACAGTAATTTAATGATCACAAGTATTAAATGAGAAAAAAAAATAGGTATATTTTTTCAAGAAGCAAATCGTATGTTGAAATGTTAAGATTCCAAGAATCTATGAGACATTTATATAGTTGCTTTGCTTTCTACTTTTATACTTTTATTGACTCATGAACAAAACTGCAAAAATGATGAAAGCAATTCATAAAAAAAGGGCTACATTTGAAATAAAATGGATGTATAGTACAAAGTGCGACTGGGGGATTCAAATAAACTAAGCTTTTCTTTTTCTCCTTTAAATATCTGAAATCGAAAATGAAAACCAGTGTTCTCTCACTAAAAAAAACCCCATCGATTCTTCTATTTCTTTTGTTTCAAGCCCGAGCCCCAGATTTTACACAAAAATGAAAAACATAGACTTCAGCCATCGGATGCTCGCGAAGTCCCGGACAACGAGATAGGCCCCAAATATGCCCGGGCCCTGTTGGTCCTAATTGCAGGGAGCAAATCCGTAGAGGTCCAGGAGAGTTCCCAAAATACCCTCTTATTGAGCGACGTCTCATAGTTAAGAGAAGTTAGCGAATCGATAGAAAGTTCTGGGGACTACTATAGGCTGTGACGGAGCAGTAACTTTTCAGTTGCAGGGGGACGCTCAAATAGTTCTAGAACAATGCTTTGTATTAATTAAATTGTTCTTTGCAGTAGTGCAAAGTGTCATAAATTCAAGAGAAAAAAAATTTGGGGAGTGTAATTTTTCAATGAGTATTTTTTATGCATATTTAAAGTCATTTGAACTAGACTATACTTATAAAACTGTTTTAGGAATATTATTTAAAAAAATAATATTTAACTGCAATTGTTTTGTCAAAAAATGAAGAAAATGACATATTTTAAAAATGTTATCTTTTTATGGAGAATTTTTCTATAGTTATAACAATATATTGGCTTGAAATAGCTGTAAGTTTACACTATTGATCCTGAAATACATAATTTAGAAGCGGATTTATTCATATTTTTATACATCAGAGTTGAGAAATTTTAAGAGAAAACACCGATAATTTTATTTCGACTGACAGAGAGAGAGAGAGAGAGAAACTCCGAAAATAATTTAAATTCTTCAAAAGTTTAAGTTCTGTTTCTGAAAAAAATCTTACCTATATATAGACGGACTATTTTTTGTACAAGTATTTTTCACATAAATAAAAAGAACATTTTTTTAAAAAAATGTCACTTTTCCTTCATTTTTCTCCAAAATTTACATTTAAAATTTATTTTATTATAATACTGTTCTTAAGTCAATTTTATACTTAAATTCTAATTTAGCTGACAGTAAGTATAAGAAAAGTTATTAATTCCTATGCTCTTGTAAAATTATGGTTCCAAACGTGCCCTGATACCTTAAGAGAACGGATAAAAAGATTCTTGTAGATCACATTTCATTTGTATATATCCATCCAAAATATTTTTCGCAACCATACAATCACTCTATCAGTATACATACATATTTGAAAAAAAATTAATAGTTTTTTTTTAAATGCATTCTTTTTTTCGTAATAATTTAAAGTTGAACAGGAAAGTAATGCTACAATGAATAAAAAAAGGAAAAGTTTTATTTACATGCTATTAAATATATGTAATTAAAAATGTATATCAGACTTAAACTTTAATTACGCTCCTATATATTTTTTAAAGAATTATATTATACAAACAAATAACGATCTAAGTATATACTATTTCATGTATAGAAAAGGAAAGAACTTAAACCTATCCCTAAATCTCTCGTCTTAATGTTAAATATTTCAATATATGATACTTAAAATCTTAACTTGGATTAAAATATGTTGCAGTTTTAGGTGCATAAATATTCTAAGTGGGCTTTTTCTACATTCTATACATTGATGGAATTTAAATATCACATTTATAACTAGTTTTCTGTTTTCATGAATCGTTTTCTTAGTAAAATCATTCTTACAAAATTAAAATAAATCCAAGTTAGAGAAATGTTAAAACAAGCAGAGAAAGTTTTAACCAAATAGAATTAAATAAGCATACGAATATTAGAAAGTAATGAACGTGTCTATATAATATTTTAAACTAATAAAAAAATATATTGTAACATTTTTAAACTTGTAGGAAAATTACAATGTTTCTTTCCTGTTCTACAAATGAAATATGCATTGCATAATGAATAAGCAACAAATCACGATTAGAATTATATATTAGAAAAAAAGCTAAATTTCAGAATATTAACAAAACTTTAAAAATTGTTTGACCATTAAGAGATATTTAAAATTCAAATATCTAAGTTCAGACGTGTCTCATTCACAAAATGATGAATGCATTAACTATTTACATTTTGGTAAAAAAAAAGGTTTGATATAATCATTTGAGTATCATCTTTTATATAACCTCACATTTTGTTTCTGTTATAAAAGTCCTAGTTTGAAACAATAATCAAAACAACATAGTGAAGCAATTAAAAGCGCAGTATCTTTTAATTCTAACTTAAGACAAAAAATAATTTAAATTTAGAACAAAAAATACTAATGTCAGTGCAATATGGGAAATTGTTATGCAATTTATCTTATTGTCCTGTGCAGCAATATGTGTCATAATAGAATTTATAAATATTTTTGATATATTCAATATGGATAAATGTTTTATTTTCTTCTTTAAGATATCCAAATTAAAATAACGATCACAATCAAAATTATATTTAAATGTACTGCACTTAGAATTACCTATTGTCCCAATAAGGAAAACAAAACATTATTTCAATGTTTCTTACGTTAACAACTGAAAATATATTCAGATTCTATAATTGTGTTTTCAATTTTCTATTAAAAATAGAACTTAGGCAAAAAAAAAATGTGTAAAATGTGGAATAAAAACCACACTTTGAACAAGATACAATATAAAATATCTATCCTATATGTACTGATAAAATTTTATGCAGAAGAAATATTTAAGACCATAAGAGAAAGAGAACTAAGTATTTCCTAAAAAATTTAATATTTTCGCACTTAAACTACCTTTTTTTTTTTTTTATTTTTTGCCCCATAAGAGTGATTTAAAAACATTCCTAGAATAATGTAACTAAAATCTATCTGAAAACCAAAAAAGTTAAAAATCATTTTTACTTACTTTTTATATTTAGAGTGCATATAAATGTTTCTAAGAAACATTTGTTTTAAAAATAGAACTATAAAATCGTATTTTAAGGAAAACCATTTAGAATAGAATTTTACAATGAAACAACTAAATGTCTCTATTTTTGTTCCTTTTATTTTTTCTGATATAGTTTTCAGCTATAAAAATAAATTAAGAAACACTTTTCTATACAGCTGTACTATGAGTAGATACAATATAATATTTGATCAATTTCAAATACGATGACATATTAGCTGTTAGTATTTGGCGAATAGATTACAGAGTATATGCCACTTGAATAAATGCATTCTAATTAGGATTGCATTAAACTTGGGCAATTCTAGTTCCAATCCCTCGTTACTGTGACCCCTCTCTAAGTTAGAATAATCATATGTTAAAATATTTTAGTATAATAATCACTTCTAAAACTTATATAATATTACTTTAAATGTAAAAGAATATTCTTTTTTGTATAATAGATCAGATGTTCTTATTAGTAAACTGGAGTCGTATCATTATCTTTTTAAAGTCGCCTCTGAAGAAATAGGATGTTATGGCTGAGAGTCCTCCCATTGATGTGGTGTATAAGTTAGGAGAGAGGTTTCCAGCTCAGGTGCCGTCCTCGTCACTTGGCAGAAGTTCCATTTTATAAGGTCCGTCACCCATAGCCCTCGTGTTGCTTTAAGTGACATGTTAAGAAATGTTCATTCAATGAAACAACAATAAGACTAGTGGTGATGGACACTAACGAGATGGACACAATTCCGAAACACTAAAGAGGATGTCACATAAGTTAGCACTTTGCTCCCCAAACTTCTACATTGTGCTACCGTGAAGACTTTCAGCCACGATGAGTTTACCGTGCATCATATCCGTAAGAATCCAAATCTGGCAACAGTTAGAACTGCATCCTGCTTCTGCCAGCTGTTGAGACTCTCACCTGGCAACACTTCCTTGAGAGAAAAAAAGAACAGGTGGAGAGGAATGAGAGTCATTTTAGACGGGGAAAAACATATGATGGAAGAAAAAGCAACCCGGGAGAAACGAAAAAAAAGTAATCAATGAAAAGTGTAAGAAAAAAAGATGTTCGATGTAAAATAATGATCTAAATTTGTCTGTATGAATGTTTGCTTTGTGTTGTGTCCCCCTTTTTATTAGTGTTTAATAAATACTTGAGACAAAAAAATGTTCTTGGTCTGCTTCTGAGAACAATGTCAAATCATATTGATGCCAGATCTCCTATAGAGATTAAAAAAGGAACTCTGTATTTTACAAGTCTTTCAACATGGTTGACAGAATAGTTTGAATTGAATACGTTCATTAGTTTACAATGTAAAGGAATAACTAAGTTTAAAATGCATACATTTATACTGAGATAAACCATTTTGGCACATTACTAAATTCATTAAATTTTTGAAATTGTTCGTTATTTACGTAACATGCAAACAAAAAGCAAGAAGCATTCAAAAATAACATAAAAGCAAGGGCATTAACTAATAAAACAAAAACAATATATCAGATTCTTACAACATAAAGGAACATTGAAGGTAAAATTTTGTACATTATTGGAATAAGTGATAACTTTATTCCTTATGCTTCAAACTGTGTGCATCGACTTTAACAATGTCAACTCTTAACTCTCATTATTTTTAATGAATTCAGATATTACCGTGCATTCCAACTCATGCATCATTAAGCTAAAACATTTACGTTTTAATAAATTAAGCTAATGGATTGAATACTGCTTTAAATCCACTTTAAGCACTCCATCTTATTTTCAGTTTATTAAATGTGACATCTAGTTGTTGTTGATGTTAGTTGAAACATTTTATTAATGTAACATTTTATCGAAGTCTGAGAAGAATATCGCTTTCGTAGTATTTCTAATGTGCTTTCATTTAAGGTGATATCTCGGATCGTTTCCATTTTCCAAAAATAAAATGCCAATTTATAAAGTTTATTGATTCAAAAGTCGTCGCAGTGTATGGCTATAAATATAGTGTGCAGACCTCGAAATGTTATATTTTGGGAAGAGTTATAATATCTAATGTTTTTATTTCAATATGGAAAATATTTTTCCTATAAAATTGCATCTATAAAATATTTGTTGTATCAAAGAATTATTTCATAAAATGTTTCAAAAATATTTTTAATTTTGGGCACACTTAAAAAAAAGTTATATACATAATTATTTATATAATTTTAGGTGTGTTAACCTCTTTAATACTTATTTAAAAAAAAAAACTAGGAGGAAAAATCAATTTTTTTATTTAAGAAAACACATTTTAGAACTATGGTTTGGCCAAAAATAAAAATACAAAATTAAAAGTATTTATTTTAATTTTGGATTTAGATCCATATTGCAGGTAAGAATATTACACAATCTTGCACGCGCGTTCATCGACTTTTATTACATTTTCTTCGAATTCCTGTTTTGAAGTAAAAATATTTCTATAATGGTAGAAATATTTTTTCCAACAAAAACAATAAAAATAGTAGTACTTAATTTTAAAAAAATCACAGTTTTTTTTGTCGGATGTATTTGGAAGAATGTGCAACCCATAAACCAACCCTGCAATTATTTATAGATGTAACACCTCTCTTTTCCTTTTTAAGACCCTTTTATAAGCATCACTTGTATGTAACGGAATCTTTGAACTCAATTTTTATCCACTTTAAAAGGTCAGATTTATTCGAAATTATGCACACTTGTCCAGGACCCATGACAATAAAATAATTTTATAATTTTGTTCCATTGTTCTGATCAGGATCATCAGGATTAACGATTTCTCATTTTCAGAACCCATCCTGCATCTGGCGACTCATTTCAGATCCCATTTACAGATTTGGCGACTTAAAGTTTAAGTTACAACTTAGTTCAATTAACTATAAAAGGGTGTTTTTCAGTTTTTTTAAACTATGATTAATTCCTTTGCTATCCCTTTTAGCACAACACACACATCGCAGTATCTAGAGAGAGCTTTTTTTTTTCAAGTGGGTGGAACATAACTGGGAAAATAACGTTCCGTTAGACGTTGAATTCCAGAAGATTTTGGTCTACAAGGCTCTTTTATAATTGTATCACTATGGTAACTTTGTGTGTGTAAGTAAATATTTTTGCTAATTTGCTTCTGAAGTCTAAATTTTTTTTTTACAATATATATGCGTTCTAAATGCCGATGCAAAAGAAAGAATATATTTTCCAGCAAAAGAAAGAATATATTTTTTTAATAGCATTTATCAAACACGAAAAAGGAGTCGTAGTCAGCTGCAAAAGTGCAGATGGCGATCGTTTATATACACAAGTGGGAAAATTATAGCAGCATAAAATACAACTCCAATCGAATTAACTCGATCGCGTTAAGGGTTAGCATATAAATATAACTTTAATTCAGTGAATATTGTTCCAAAATAAATCATGAAAAGTAACCATCCAACTACTAAGCAAACTAATTGTTCACCTGCATGTATCAAAATTTATTTTGTATTTGTGTTTTCATTTTAGGTAAGAGCTAATAATTTAATGGTACGTAAAAAGTATACATTTTCTACGCAAATATCTTCTTATATTGTACATAGATACCATTCTCTTTTTTTTAAAATTAAATCTTAGTATATTTATTTTCTGAATAGTACAATTACTTCCGGTCCAGTGAGACTGAACGTTCGTTGTTTACAGAGGCTGATGCACGTTAAATCTGTCGTGTCTTAAATTCCTCCCGTAGGTGTGGTGTGGAGGTACGAAGAGACCGTGCCAGCACTTGACAATGATTCAAATTGACAATGTCCGTCACCAATCACTCTTCTTATGCTTCACAATGCGATGTTGTTAAATACTTATTCACTTATACTTCTTATTATATAAAAGATTAAAACGGAATACAATATTAGAAACAATCTCGAACCCATTACAAATCACAGTTTTCAATCTTCAAATAATAAATCCCAATGTTCATTTAGAATACAAATGAATTTAAAAATCCTTGTAATGCTGAAATAATACAAATAAATAAGAAATCATAATTTGTAATCTTTACCTTGAGCAAGCTTTATTATTTGTTTGCGTACACATTAAGCCTAATTCCTTCGAAATTATATTATAATTTGTTAATTAAATAATACAACATACAAAGTACATTTCATACTTGTTCAAAGTAGCATACAATACAATGGAAATCTACGAATTTAAGCTTAATTCAAGTTAAATATGATTTTAACATGTATTCTATCCATTTAATTCAAGACCTAATTTAAGAAATATCTCGAAGGGTCTAATTTAAAGAGATTTGGAACATTCGATAAGCCAATCAAAGTGCTCTTTTCAATGTAAAACCCTCGTCACTCGAGATCTTAATGGGAGAACAGAGCCCAATTATTGCTGATTCAGAGCTCATTGCGAGGCACTCGCCATTGGCCACTTGAAGCGATTGACGTCATCGTGTTGCCAGCGGAAGTGAGGAATTATTCTGCTTCGAAGAAAGCTGGTATCCATTTTCAAATAATGCAATTTCATGTATCTATGGATACTGCTTTCATCGTGTACATTAAATAGTAGGATTAATTTATTAAATATTTAGTACTCTCTGTTTCTGAAGTGAAAATTAGCATTGCTATATTATATATATATATAATATATATATATATATAATATAATAAATATATATATATATATATATAATATATATATATATATTATGATAGACGAGAAGACTTTAATTTCAATATTATTAAAGTACCGCATTGGGAGAGTAATGTGCATGTATCTATATTCAGAAATATTGTTATTAATTACACACTACGCAATAAATTTCTAGTTTCTAATGAATCAGAAAAAATAAAAAACTATAAACATTTTACTAAATACTGTTTAATTCAAAACTACCCAATAAATTTTATTAATAGATATTTAAATAAAGAAATTCTAAATAGTAAGGATTAAATTTCCATAGTTTTAACAGGTTAATATTATAGATTTATTATTCTTTCTAGATAGTTTTAATACCCTGATTTCTATTTCAGATAAAATTACTTTTTTAAAATTTATTATAACTTTTAAATCATATTTGAGTCTCTAAGATAATGGTAGTAGGTTTACAATTCTTATTTTATTATTTCTATTCTTTTCATACTTTTGCTAAGTGCTATTTTTCAGCCATTGCTTTGTTTTGAAATTGTATTTGGGTCCAGAATCTGCAATAACTTGTTTATTGCACTCAGATTTAGCGCGGGCTTTCATTTCTGTATGCAATTTTTAAGTAATTATATTTTCTCATAATGGATTTAGATTTCCTATCCATTATTTCCAATTGGTTTTGCTTGGTAATTATAACAGAAAGGGGGAAGGTTGGCTGGCCAAAAAACATGTTCAACCCCACTTTTATACAGAGAAATGTTTTTCAGAGGAATTTTTTTGTATACAAGCTGTTCTAAGTCAGCAAAGTTGGCAATACTGTAGCATCCATTCTTTTATATTTTACTCTGTTATTTCAATTTTTCATATCTCCTTTTAAATTCTGTTGTCTGGTTGTCTAGCAAATGCTATTATTTTAAGTATTAATCATGTTAATTCATCTCTCTCTTGTAGAGAAATTTTGATTTTATATATATATATAATGTTTAAATGTACTGTAATATTTCAGGAACATAATTTAATGCAGCACTGTGTAAAATATCTTAGACACAGAATAATATCATTAACTAAATTAAATTATTATACATTAAAGGACTTGAAATGAAATTTCTTTGAGGTACCAGTAAGAATTTATGGCGAAAGAATTAAATTTCTTACAATCATTGTGCACATCTCTCTAAATCAAAAAATTAATTTAAAATTAAAACTCCCACTGAAGTGTATATGCATGTATGAACATAAATAGTTTTTAGTTATTCTCAAAGATAGAGTAAAATTGAAATTACAATTAAACTCTATGAATAATTTCTGATATAATATAGTACTTTTTTTCTTTTGTTTTATTGCAACATACTATAAGTAATTTCTTCAATTAAATAGTGTATCCCGAAGCAGTTGCTATTGTTTAAGGAGCACAATTGTTTAAGAGCAAAATTACTTTTCACTTTAAAAAAATAATTACAAAACCTTTAATTTTAGTTGCCTATTCTCTTTCAAACTACAATACTAAACAAATACAATCACATACATATTTTTTTAATGTCTCGTCAACTTCACAACTATAACTTTCAACAAATAAACTCAACCTGTTAACTTGTTTGATACGCATAATTGCATGGGGGGAGGGGTCCGAATTACTTTTCACGTAAAAATTCTAACAAAAACTTAACTTTAGTTTTTAGTCAACTTCAAATATAATTATCAAGAAATTCATCTAAACTTGTGATTATTTTTTGTTAGCTTTAAATATTTTTCAAGGTTTAAAGTTTAAAATTTTCTTTGCTTTATCCATTAATAATAAAAAAATTGCATGCGATTTATAAATAACTTTTAAGTATTGCCTTCCATTAAAAGAATCTCTAAACATGAAATACATCTGTTAGTAAATTAGCAAAACGACTTCAAATTAATACATTTAGATTTTTTTTTGGCAGTAACGATTAAAATATTGATTATTTCGTTTTAAACTTTTCATCCAAAATGTCCATCTTTTTGCTTGTTATAATCACTGTTAATTCGTTAGTTTTATGTTAGATTTAAAATTTGTATAGCATTTATTGAAGATATAAAACATAAAAAAAGTATTATTGCTATTTTTAATTAACACTTAATGAAAAATTCTCCCTTAAAAATCTTTATTCTGAAAGTATATATATCGAAAAACATTTGCAACAAATGAACTTTTTTTTAAATGAATCATATGCAAGAACAGTTCTAAATTTAGAAAAAATACTAGCGTTTTAACTTTTTATAGGATATTTAATTGCGATATGGGGGTGTAAGTTTTCTGGAAACAAAATTCTTAGCCTAGTGAAATTTAAAGAAAAAAAAGAATAGATTATTTAAAAAAATAAAGAAAAATGAAATAAAATGTAGGCATCTCAAATGATAGTCTTAAAATGTTGATTGATTTTGCAAGAAATATCACAGCTATAAATAATTTTATCTTTTGTTTTGCATTTTTTTTACTTTTGATAACAATCTGATAATTGATAATGAGCTGAAACTCCAGCCAGATGTTAAGATGAAAAAAACGAAAAAGTGTCGAAGCAAAAGATTCGAAGTTCGATGTCGTTTGATTTTTTTAAAAAAAGGCTTAAGATATAGAAAGTAAGAAAAATGCTTATTCCAGTAGAATATTTTTTTCTGTTAACTATATCATGAACGGTTATAAATAAAATCTTCGTCTTATCTTTTTCAATGATGTGAAAAGTTTTTTTTAAAAAATTCTGGCTTTACATTTAGATACATCAAAATTGAACTTTTTATAGAATTGAAATCATTAGAATATTAGGTTTTATAATAACCTGAGAAAAATAAAATTGTAGTATATTTGAACAAAAGGAATCGAATGTTTACAAAAATATTCGACATATTTTTCAGTATTTAAGTAAATAAGATATGTAAAGCGTAATCTCTGCCAATAACACACTTTCAATAAGTATTAATATTAAACTCCGATCATGAAATTTTCTACAATGTGTTTCGTTAAAATAATTTCAATCGATAATAAAACACCTGTATAATAAAAGCATGCCTACAAATCAAGAATTTTAGAATTAGTTTAAGTCAATCGTGACGTTGGCTGCAATTTTTTTTTCTGTGATTACAATTTTTACCCATTCTATTGATTCTATTTCTTATTGTAAGTTCCTGTTCATATTCGTGGTTGTGTATGCAAATATACACAGTAGTGAGAAGTAATGCATTTCCTTTCTTTATATTTAAAAACTTCTAAGAAACACCAACGATATCGGAGATAACACTTCTTAAAAAGGATTATTGTTCCACATCGCTGTAAATTTAGCTTCGAGAACAACGACTTTAGGCTATGAGTAACTTCTGGATTTGCGAATTATTTATATTCAACACGCAAAATTTTACCGGTTTTGTTTAATATTTTCAGCTATACTCCAAAGTTAGATTTGCTGCTATTAAAACTTAACAGCTGATAATAAATTTATATATATATATATATATATATATATATATATATATATATATATATATATATATAAAATCAAAGTGATTGTTTTAGTTTCTAGTACATCTTATGTGATCTCAAATGCTATAAGACTCGAGTTATATGCACTAGTGAGACAGATTAAATATATAAGCTATATTTCTAAAACAAAATGTAAAAAACTCACAATCATTCAAAATTATATAAAGCCTTAAAGTTTTTATCAGTTTAATTCCTTTGGCGTATTTTATAACAGTTTAACATACCACTGTTACATAACACAAAAAACTTCGTATAAGCATTTATTTGTATTATTATTTAAGAGGCATAAAACAATACACTTGCAATAAAAATAAACATGAATTATCACAGTTTTTTTATTTTATTGCTACTAGTCGATACATATTTATATTACTGCTCGGTTCTAATAATTCATATCTATTCTTTGACAGTTTAACAACTATTCTTCTCAATAACATTATTTGCTTCAATAACAGGAAATGAATCGAAAATTAAAGTCTAAAAGGTGCAGGTATTTATGAAGCACACACTAATCAAATGATGTATTTCTGAAATATACAATAACAAATCTGAAAAAGAACACGATGAAATAGCTTTTATTCTGTGTTGGCTTTACTAAAATTTGAGCAGCTGTAAAAACCCAATCCCATTCTTTATTGGAGATTGTTCGATTGGAAAAAAGAAGTTGCGACTGGACAAACTAAATTCGCTGAATTCACCATTTATCATGACATTTCCTGTAGTGTCTGCTGACTTTGAGGATAACGTTCGATTTGAACATTTTATTGGATTGGATGTACGAAAAAAAACATTTTTTTTCTTTCGTCTGTGTACTTTAAGGATGAGTGTCTAGCATGGAGCTAGAGAAAAAATGTCCAATTTTTTTGTAGAGAAATTGTGTATGGATTTTTGTTAAACGATTCCGAATTTCTGAAGTTCCTGTTTTCATTTTATTTGGTGCTCAGAAATCTTCGTAGCCATTATGAACATTAAGGGGTGCATTGAAAAGGTCTTCCACATAAAAAATAGCTTTATCTGGATCCATAGAATTCAAAATGGGCTTGCAATAGTGTTTAATTTTCGTTAAATAACTAATGCTTATTTTTTTACACAAAAATTGAATTAATTCTAAAAAAAAACTGAAAAGTACAAATATATATTTTTTAAAATTATAATTGGTTTTTATAAAAAATTATAGAAAATTCTTTTAAAAGTATTTACTAGTCATAGGTAAGATTCCAAAGCAGCCAAAAAATACGAATATGCAATATCATTCTCTTGAACTTAAGATAAGTGTAATGATTCTGAAAAATGTATATTTACATATATTACATATATACTGTTTAAAAAAAATAAGGAAAATAATGCAATAGAAAGGTAATATTATAGATACCAATTTAAAATACTATATAGATAATACTAATAAAGATAATACTGTAGGCTCCTCTATCTATAAAGGCATTACTTATCTGATATAACAGCTTTAATATTTAAAAGGGGAAAAAATATATCAAATAATAACAAAACTAGTCCCTGAAAAACACTCAAAAGAGCCACTTCTTGACAACGTGTGTTTCATGATGCAGTTAGAATTCTTGAAATTTTATCATTATTACATCTCAAGTAATTTTTTTGTATTCATTAAATTGTAATTGACAACATGATTTTCCAAAATATTCTTTTGCAATAAAGTTCAAGAAAATTCAACCTACTTCCTGATGATACATATTCATTTTCTATCGTTTTTAATATTTCCTTCTTAAACAAAGTTTTAGAGAGAAAAATTCTGGGTTTTAAACAACTTTGCTATTTTTAAACGTCAAGATAAAAAAATGTGTAGTCATTCAAATAAATGATTTTAATATCGTAAGCATCAAAATTACGTTTATTGAAGTAAATTAAAGAAGTATAAAAATTGCGGGTTATCAAAAAAGCTAAAAAAGTATTAAAATTAATGTTTTAAAACTCCCATTAATTGATTTACTTGTTCCACCGTTATGATTCTATATAAACAATGTAAACCTTTAACTTCTAATATTTAAAGAAAATTTTCAAAATAAAATTTATTGCGTACCTTTCACTAGCTTACTTTTACTGAATGATGACATAAATGACAAATATTATCTATCTTTAGTTTGTGTGTTCTCAGCTGCATAAACAATTTATTTCTTTTGCAGCTGTAATATATCGTTTGTAGGGGTAACATTACTTCACTTAAGTAAGGAAACCTTACGTCATAAGGGATATATATATTTATAAATGTACAAGAAATTGGTCCTAAGCAAATATTGGGGCACAAAATATCTGGATTATTTTATAATCATACATGTTTTGGTTTAATGTCAAACGATTTGAAATTCATAATGTCAAACTGTTTTATTTCTGGAATTTTGATTAGTCAAAGCAATTTCTTTAGAAAAATTGGGTACTAGTCATCGAATGCTTACGATGTATTAACCTCTTAACTGCCGATTAAAAGTTACGCGATTCGCTCCCCATTGCCGCCATTTCTCATACAGGCACGTGTATACAATGTATTGGGGAGAAAAGAAAAGGCACAAATAAGAATTTTGTTTAAGGTATCCTAACACGTTGAAAATGACTGAATTTGGTCAAAACAGACATTTTGTTTTTATTTATTGAATAGAACTATCTTTTGGCTTTACAAAACATACTTTGCTTTGTTTCTACGCTACCTAGATGCCAAGTTACAATCAATTTTACCAATTTAGAAAACCGAAAGTGGGTCTTTGCTCTACCAGAAGTGGGCATTTAAATTGCTCAAAATCTATTGTGGCAAGTCTGATAATTCAAAATATTACAAATGTATATCTGTAAAACTTTTTGAACCTGATATTTATGTTATTTTCTAGAGAATGTACTAAATATTTCTTATATATATACATATATTGTCGGAATATTTTTGAAGTGTCACTTCTTATTTAAAAATGGTTTCATAAAAATGTCACATTTCTTATAATGTTTACTCAATCAGCTCTAAAATTTTCAAATTTTAATAAACATTAAAATGTTGGTACATTTCTACTTAAATGCATCTAATTTGTTATAGTAATACTTTCACTAATATAAGCTTATCACTATTTTCTCTAATTGCTTTGAAATTCTTCAAAAATATTGCTAAAATTTCACTTATAATTGTGATTTTTATAAAATTTTGATAATTTTTTAAAATATTGTTAGTTAGATACTAGTATTTATTGGTATTGATTCCTTACAAAATCTCCATTTATAATGTTTAAATATGCTTTTATGTAAAAAAGTACTCCGAGCGCGTGTTCAGATATCTCAAGTACGTAAATCCTTCGCAGGCACTGCAAAGGTCATTTTATTACATTTCGAAGGCTTGGAATAGTTTTATTCAAAACTGAGCAAAGAAAAAATAATCGCTTTTGGAAAGAAGTATAAATACTTCCGGCACACATAGCTTACCAGTTGATCTAGGCGGACATATACGCGGATGGTAGTTAAGGGTTAAAAGCGAACAGAAGTGAAAAACT
>BMAO01005945.1:0-15480 GCA_019973975.1 Trichonephila clavata
CCCAAAAAAAACATTAATTTTGATTTTGAAATTTTTTAGAAAAAGTACTAAACACACGCATGTTAGAGCTAATCCTATGCACAGTTTTACAAAACATACATTTCAGAACATGTATAAAAAATTTCAAACCCATACTTCAATTACCAAAAAGGCCTTAGGGTTTTGAATAACAGTATATGTACAAAAATTCAACATGGAGAAAATATGAGTTTGAAGTTTTCATTCCATGAATAGCATGATATAATATTCATCGAATAGTCTGAAACTTTTATGAAATGTTAATTAGCTTATTTAAAAACTACTTACCATAAAAAATTGTACAAATGTAGAACAATTAAACAGTATACTGCCGTAATAAATATATAGAAAAAAAACGAATGAAAGATCAATATTTCATAAAACTTTATCTTAATATTTATTAAAAAATTTTTAAAAAAATACACACACTCTTCAGAGCTAATTCCAAGCTCAGAGCTAATGCACAACATGTACAAAAGCTGTTTATGCCTTTATTTTTTATTTCCATGATTTTAAAAGCCTTCGCATGTTAAATATTATACACGAATAAAAGCAAATCAAATAATTTATAGATAAAATACATCAAAATCTAAGAACTGTATATGTGCATTTGTTTAAATAAATATCTTAAAATATTTTAATAATAAAAGTGTTGAATCTCGCACACATGGGATATATATATATCACCAAAAACAAATATATAAAAATGGGGGAGTTTTTTCTATTCTTGCGAATTAGATTTTTAATTACCCGAGTTATCAAATGAGATTTAGTATTTGTGCTTTGGGAGTATTCCGTTTTGAAGTTTTAATTTCATTCATAATAATATCATAAAAAGCACGCACACCTTTTAAATCTTGACCAAATCCATTTGATCTTCCCAGTAAATAATTCACAAACTGAATTTTTGCATGAATTGCACAATTCTTTCTTAAAATGATTTATTACTGCTTGTATAATGTCAATCTCATTGATGCGTATTAGAAAAATAATTAATTCATTTTTTATCAGGCTCTTTTCTAGCAGATAATCTGAAATGTAGGCGGGGTAGTTGCTGTTTAGCGTCTAACATTGCTCCATTACTTTATGAAAAATGCAGGTATATATATATATATATCTTTATATATAAAAATTACGTGTCACACAGTGTTTGTCCGCAATGGACTCCAAAACTACTCAACCAATCATAATATAGTTTTGCATACTGTGTGTCATTTCGTCCAACTTAAAACATAGCATAGTTTTTATTTCAATTAATGACGCCATAATTTTTTTATTGCCGGAAATGTGAAGAATCCGGAAAACACGTTGCCAGATTCCCGTAAGGGAATATTCGCAAAATGTGGCAATTAACTATATTGGTAAGGAAACTATTGACGTAAGCAATTCCACGAGGAACATAATTAGCTTACATCCTACAAAGTATCGGTAGTTCAAACGGAATATTTTATCTCCATAAAATTGATATTTATTGTACTTTGTCGATGAAACACGGAAATATTCGTTGATGTATAAGCATATGTGATTATTCCAGCTGTACATAAGACATTAAAATCATACCGTGTTATTTTTGTATGTCTGATCCCCTGACTGCTTTTATTTATGTAATTTCGTTTCATTTTATTGGCAGCAAACAAACCCAGGCAGTAAATCATAATTCGTTTTGCATTTATAATCTTACTTATATTTTCTTTCTCCTGTCATTGTCAACGTGAAAGTTCCAATACGCCTAACGATTTGGATAATGTGGCAAAATAAAGGAAATATTTAAAGCCAAACGATTTAATTAAAATGTTAAAAAAGCAATTATTTGAAGCCAAATGATAAAATTAGTCTGAAAATAAAATGAAAAACCCTCTCCAAATTATAGGAATAGTTTTTAAAAGTAATAAATTTTGATAACATTAACAGAAAAATTTATCAAAATTAAATGAATGATTACAAAGTTCGAAATATTTATATCTAAGGCTTAATATTAATACTTAATATTTAAGCTATACTAAAGAAATACTTAAAATCAGTATACAGTCATGCAACATCATGAAAATATCAGCCGCGCGCGCGCGCGAAGCGGTGGGTAATAGCTAGTATATATATATATAAAGCTTTGAAATTTTGCAGGCATATTTATAAAGATTCGGGGTATCAAATAAGCCAATAAAAAAAATTTCGACAGTTTAATGATTTTTAGTGTACCATATCACCTTAATAAATTTCGGGAAGAAAAGAAAAATGCTTGAGGCAATTATAAGCGCAAAATACAAACATTAACAAATCGTTTCGAGGATTAAAATATATTTATTTTTACGTATATATGTTTAGTTAATTGATGTTATTTTCATTGCAGCAATGTACGATTAATAATAATTGGATTATTCCAAATGAGATATAATGGATAAATATTTTTACTCGTCAAACTCAAAACTAAATCGCCAAAATCATAAAAGTACGTTGAACTTTCAAGATGCAGCTGTGGAAGCAGTTCAGTTGTTTGGTTATCTTTCAGCAATAAATTATTTGCGGACAATCCCTGATTTTGGGATACGTACGGTTCCAGATGTTTCGAGGGAGTGGTCTTCATGTAAAAGTTTTAGAAAAAGCAGTTTGACACAATGAGAAGAATGTTTTGTAAAAGCTTGAGCGTAGAATCAAGGCGATCTTGAATGACTGTGCCGCGAAACCTTCCATAAACACTTCTGTCATTCTATATGTGTTAGTTGTTAAACACAGATTTATATTTGTACTGAAGACATCAGTATTTGCTTCGTCATTTAATTATTCACCAAAATGATTGAAGATAAAAAATTTCTTACACATTATAAATATTTTAAATATAGTGATATCACATTTAAAATCAGATCCATCATAAAATAATTTGAATCAAATATTATTCGAAATAAGCTTGCAATTACAAAGAAATGCAAAGGAATTCAATCAAAAAAGTTCTGTATAAAATCTACATAGTATAATTTGAAAAGTATTTCTTCATATTTTCCTCGCGTTCGCATAAAATTGAATAACGAAGGGAAAAAAATGTGCTTGAATCTTTGCTATAAAATTAATGTGTAACATTATTGCAATGAAAACATTTTTACTTGTGATAAATGTTGAGTAAATTTATTTGAAAATATATCACTATATTTTTTTACTTATAATTGCACGGAAAACTTTTTTAATAAAAATGCAATTAGTTATTTAACGTATTGTTAATGTTCGAGATTTGAAACACTAGCAAGTATTAAATTATTCGAAAAATGGAACTACTAAATATTTCAAATGGTACCTAAGTAATGAGATATGCACAATACTATTTCGAAGTTCTGAAAAGGCATAACTATTTTGCTCGAAGGAATAACTATCAAAAATGCTAAAAATTATAAAGTACAGACACAGGGGGGGGGGGAATTCAAACATATACAATGATATAAAATTTTTCATGAAATAGCTCACACATACCTTAGCTGTTAATATTTTTGTTTTTAATGAGTTTTTCTTTCTTTCTTTTTTAGATAAGTTTCTAAAAACAGGTATATTTCCGAATATATCAAAAGAAAAATTTAAGACAGATGGTAGAAAATTATTCATAATTTCAAAAGAAATAAGGTGTATGTTTCAGAGAAAGTACAAAAAATCTTTTTAGAGATAATTGAGTATTGTTGCATAGGTAGCGATTTATTATAATAAAATTACACAAGAGAAACAAATTTGCTAATTATGGATGAATAGCACATAAACATTTCGGTATATTATATTTTCAAATGCTCATATGTGAGGAGTTTTTTGTTTTTTTTCATCCGTAGTTTTTATAATATTTTCTAAGATAATAGAGCTTTTTCCAAAAAACAGAGTATATTTTATTTTATGAAGAATAAGATTTACATGTTTCGTATATTATTCATCTGATGCAATCTAATAAAATGTATTATGGTGCCTTTATATCATACTTTATTAATAAAATTTTTGGTAAAGAAATCTGATTCATACTTTTGGAACAAACGAATTTAGAAGATACCTGTACACTTCTATCGCAGGTAAGTGTCTAATATTAAATAGTGGCCGCGGTAGCCAAGTGGTCAAGGCATCGGATCGTGGCTAGCATGTCATGAGTTCGATCCTAGTACCACTGAAGACCCGCCGTGTAGGGGCGCGATGCGCGTAAAATCTGTCGAGAGCTCAAACGTCCTCCCGTTGGTGTGGTGAGTTAGTTAGGAGAGAGGGGTGCCAGCTCAGGTGTCGTCCGCGTCACTTGACCATGGTTAAAAATTACTGTCCCCAAAAGCCCTCGTGTAGCTGAATAGTGGGACGTTAATATTCACTAACTCACTCACTAATATTAATAAATATATTGGATCAGGGATATTAATGCTTGCTATCTATACAAGCAAAAGTGTATACCAAAGTAATATGTTTTAACACGTATAAATAATTCTTAATAATAAATTATTCATCTTTGCGATATTATTTTTGTTATTAGTTATAAGGAATAGACCTTGAGAAATTTACCTTACCTATTTAGAAACAGAGGTTTTGCATCCATACGCGATATTTCATGGGCAATGTCTAAAATGACGGTGAAAGTAATGATATAATGTGATTGTCTTTTTTATTGGATAGATATATTAATAAGAATTTGCTATTTTTTTGTCCAGTAATAAACCATTTTTTTATATACTGCATTTGTTTCATAAATACTTTAAATAGTTGTAATTTTTCAGGTTGCTTTTTATGTGTTCTGTATATCAACCAAATATATGAAGCAAATATTCTTGCATCTTAGAAAGTCTGACTTTTTTATCTCAAAAAGTGCTAGATGGAATTTCTTGCTGTGGTGACATGCATTTTAATTGTATAACAGTTGTGAAAGACTTTCTACAGCATTAGAGATTGGGTAATGTAATAAATAGGAAAAAAATATTTATATGATGGGAAATGCAACAAGTTAAAATTTTATTTATTTTTAAAAGCACTCTTCTTTTTCTAAGACTGTCAGCAATATTAGTTACACAACACTTTTTAATACAGTAGATATGATCCAAAACCATTTGAAAAAGACAATGGTTTGTGCAGTATAAAGGGTGGTGTAACAAATTTTATTGAAAAATTTCCTTATTGAGATCACTATGCACCCAAAGCTTAACATTTATAATCTTCATAATTGTTTCTATATTCAAAAAGAAGAAGAAAAAAAAACCATTTTTTTAGCTAAAGTATTTTATGTCATTGCAGCAACATGCGTATAGTATTAATTGGACAATTTCAAATGAGTTACAATGGCTAGTAATTCTGTTAGAGATGTTAAATCACCAAAACCTTAAAGTGAGCCAATTTTCAAGATTTGGCTGTGAAATAAGCAATTATGTGCTGCCGAACCCTGATTTAGGGGTGCGCAAGATTCTAGAGATAAAAAGCGGAGACAGAGAGTCTGACTGCGTTTTCCTCTGAAAAGGGGCTAATTTACTTTTGACATTTATTGCAGACATCTGGTCAAAGTGGTTCAATAGTATCCGCTTAGAGATGTGGTCTTCCGAGAAAGCAATTTGAAGATGTATTTTTGTTCCATTGACACAATGCAGAGCATTGAGAAAAAATTTGCGAGTAAAATCAAAGCTATTTTGAAAGATTACCACGTCATTTTTCTTAAATCATCATCTAGTTCGAATGACATAGATCTATATTTATATTGAGATCAGCAATATTTTCTTTGTTGAAAATTGTTTAACACGAAACTGATTATTTTGGAAATGAAATATTTTTTCGTGTTAAAGGATATAGTAAAAAAACAAACATATTTCACCAAAATTAAGTTTATTAGAGTACATTTTATTTATATAGATCTAAATATTCATGTATCTAATAAAAATCAATAAAACAAAAACATTCATAAGAACTTAATGAAATTTATTGCAAAATTTTAAATTTTTTGAAAAACAAAACATTTATTGAGTTTTTGGAAAATAATCTGATGAAAAAAATTTACTAGTTAACAATGACGTTACGTAGAATATTAGGGCCTCCATGCAAGATCAGATTTTGGGCCCCAAGCCATATCTTACAAAGAATTGCAAAACCGTAATACACCGGGCTCCCCCCCCCCCACACACACACGTTGCGGGAGCGTACATTACGCCACTGATATCAAACATCGTTTTGCTTAGAAATCTAGCAAATCTTTCAATTTTGAATTTCTTTGGTAATCTTTCTTCACGAGATACAAATACTATAGGCCCAGACCTAGTTAGAGTCTGATAAATTAAGGCCTTTGTGCAGAGGTGGATTAAGCGGTTGGATGGCCGCCAGGGGCCCTAAACTTGAGCAATTCTTACCACAAGATTTGTACAATTTATACGCACAGAAGGCTTCACACACAGCACATTTATACATCTTTATATTTGGCACAGTAAGCAGGGATGTCTTTAGACTTCTTAAGGCCCTGGGCCCTTTCGCAAAAGTAGACCCTGAGCCTCTGCACAAATGTAGGCCTCAACTATGACGCATAAAAGTAAACAGTGCGTAGCATACGTTGTCAAATACTCGTACAAACCCCAAACAAATAAATGTGTATGACTTACAATTGCACAAATCGACTAGGCCTATATAAGGACGACAGTCATCACATGTAGCCAGTTGACATATTATCCGAAATTCCGAATTTTAATTTCCAATTTTTTTAAAGTTAAGGTTTATCTTGAGCAATTGAGTTTTTCTATAGCTATACATTTTATTACGAGATTTTAAGTTTAACGAACCTTTTCACTATTTTAGTTTATTACTCTTGAATTCATGGGCCTCAAACCTTTTACCGCCAGGGTCCTCCAACTAACTTAATCCGTCTCTGTCTTTGTATTGGAATCAGATCTCGAACGCCACTTATATAAATGTCGAAGTCTCAGTGTTATTTTAAAAAATTATTTCAGGATATTACTGGAATCTGTCATTAAATGTAATTTTCTAATATATATAAAAGAAAGTTTTTAAAAAAAAATTTTAATGAAATGAATTTAAGGCATCAGATAATTCAGTATTATAAAAAGGTTTTTTTTTCGATTGGAAAACACCATAAATTGTATTAAAATGATTTCATCCTATATATGAATTTCACAAACTCCCCAGTTATTTCATTTCATACCTGTTTCAATAAAATTCATCAGGTTTAGAAAGTTTTATTGCAATTTTTATATTCATTTGCTTGCATTAGAATTTATATTTGGGTTATGGTCAGGCTAAAAAAAAATGGGCTTTCCAAATGCGCTATGGTTTCGAATCTTGATTTCATTCACGACCCTTTGTTTTGAATATCGTAGTATGCTTCATATTAAACGAAATTGATCCTTGCAATCCTTAGACGGCGTAATATGGATGGGAGAAACGAGATACGTGTCACATATTTGTCACTAGCATTTCAGAAATTCGAGGTACTGCGTCGCCTATCCAAATTAAAATTTTTAGTTGTTTGTGATTCCAAACCATTCACTTATAGTACTAATATTACCTTTAATGAATATGTTATGTGTATTGAAATCAGTAATTCAAGGAAGAAAATTTTGAGAAAATCCCTTAAATAGTATAAATACTTTACTGTAATAAACTAAAATTTTCTGACTTACAAATTTATGCAGCATATACGAAAGTCATTTTCATTTACATTATTAGGAATAAATGTATGCATTCCATTCTAAATATGTCAACCACGTTGAAATATTTAGTGAAAACATGCACAGATTATCCAGAATATAAACGTTTTTGAGGAATGTTAACATTTTGACTTGAAAATAATAAATTAACTTCAATTTTTTTAATTAATGGTCGTTACAGTAAACGTCATCCTATTGATGCGAGCTGCTAATTTATTTTTCACTACTTTTCACAAAACATCAAATTTAATCAGTTAATTCCATTTATTTAATACTTAAATCCGTCAAAATATATTTTATATATTTTTTTTAAAAAAGGTTAGTAGTACTCAGTGGCTTAAAGTATACCTCCGCATCGCAGGGAGGCCCAGGATTCAAGGGGCCCCATATAGACTGACTGATGTCGAATAAGTAATCCTTTGTAAGATCCGGCTTGGGGCTTAAAACCAGACTTTATAGAGGGTCCCTAATATTTTCCGTGAGACAATTGGTTGGTACTTAAAAAACTTTATAGATGACCGCCCTTCCTTTGTAAGCCCATTACAACCAAATTTATAAAATCTGAGAAGTCCTAAGTTTTCGTATGTATTCTAAGGGAAAAAATTTCTTAGTGCTCATCTTAAAAAAATCGCATCTATATTTATATACGAAATGTTCACTTAAACTTTTTGCTAGATATAATTTAACAGAAATGTGTTTATAAATTTTGTATAACATATTTTTTACGGTTCAGTTTTATTAACCTTTAGAACTTGGCAGTAGCTGAGGCAAAATTTCCCTTCCATTCGGCGCTTTCGGGTCCGAGCTGGAAATTTCTTCCCCCCATTTGAAGGTCCTGCTTGACCATTTTCGCCACAGGTGGTATTGTTAAAGTTTCCACTTTACAAAGGCAAGAGGGAAGGGTTGCCAATTTTAAGTCAGCGATCTTTTAGGAGTAAGGAATGTTACAACATTTGGCGCATTATTACATCAAAATAAATTCCTCCCCCCCCTAAATTCTTCATTCCCGTTTATAATTGAATGGCTTGCAAAGTTTCAAATGCATATTTTTTTTGTTGGTGGTGCCTATTTTTTTTAAGTAAATACTGAAATTATATTAGATATTTTCTAAGGTTTGATGAACAGCATTTCAGATGTACTAAGAGAGTAGAAGTTATATAAACGACATGTTGTGAACAGTAATCATCACATGAATAAAATGATTATATTTATTACTTTTATTTCTTTCAATCGCAATGTCTTCAGTATTTTCTGATTGCTTAAAATATTTTACTATGAAGCAAGGTTTCATTGCTTTAGTATGAAGTAATTATTATAAAGTTTAAAAAGGGGCTTTATATAATAATTATTTGTATGGTAAATTTTTCTAAAAAAATTTTAAGTTTTTGTTCACAATTTTGTAAAAAATTTTGATGTTCCAAAAAACAACAAGTAATCAGTTTGCGTTAAATAGTAAGATATTATTAGAGTTGAATATTACGTAAACTATTCTAAAAAGTTGACAATCATATCATATTACTAAAATATTTGCTCTAGAAAATGTTAAAATATTATTTAAATACACCGAATATTTAATTCAGGGCTTCTGTAATCAGAGATTTACGACAACACCCTCTGACACAACGATAGTTTAATTATAAACTCTCAATAATTTCGATGTTTGCATTTATATGTATATATGTTGTACAATATATAAGTATTAGTCACATGTAGTAGCATCGTATGCAACCAATTAAAGACATGTTAGGATTAAGTGCACACATTCTATCTTCGGTATAATTATTGCTGCTTATATATTCAACTACAATAATGAGAGAAAATCATGTTATAAAAATATCCTACCCATGTTTTCAAAATTATTCGACAAAATTTCCAACAGAAGGAAAAATTTTAAGAAAATGAGTGGAACATTATTATATACTAAACATTTTATTTCACTCCAAAATAAAACAGTTTATATATTTATCTACAATAATGAAACCATGTAATGAAAAATAACTCCTCAAATTTTCAAAATTGTTCGATGAAATATGTAAAAATTTTAAGAACAATATGCAGAACATTTTTCTAAACATTTTACTTTTTTAATTAACGTCATTTTAGTGCACAAAAAATAATAACAAATGTGTTCCAAATATTTTGTGATCAATTTTATTTGATTTTTTAATAAAATCGAATTCTAAGACCTCAGAAATCTGACCCTCTCACTAAACTTCCACACCACACCACATGAGGACTTCGGACCTCGACAGATTTGGCAGCCAGTTTTATGAATCTTTGATCTTGAAAAAAAAAATATATTAATTTGTTTTTTTATTTTATTTTACAATACTTTTTTGTTCCTAAGAGAAAGTAAGCAATGCTTTTGAAATATCTGTTTGTGAAAGTGAGTTCTACTTTTTGAAATTTTTGGCTCTTAAAAGAGCCTTTTTTTTATTTTGTCATTTAATTTTTATAAAAAAAGTGTATCAGTTTTAATATTTTAAATTCTGGTGTTTTGTTTTTTATTGGTTTATGTGTTAAGAGATTTTTAAATAAATTCTGTGATAATCTTCGAAGCAGTTCTGGTCAATACAAAGAGCTACATTGCATGCCTTACAGATAACAGTGGTTCTTTTTTGTATATTTTTTTCGCACAATAAGCGCACCTTCTTCTTTTCTTTTCGTCAAATGGCCAATGAGAAAATGTATTATCATTTGTCTTAACTTTTTTTGTTACTGAAGGGTCTACATTTTTATGGTTAATTTTTCCTATTAGAGATGTAATTAGATTCATTCTGAATTCTTTTAAACTGAATTTTGACGAAGTTTGGCATGATTTAAGTAATAGAAAAGCATTCAGAACAGCAATATCGATCAGACTAAAGAATAATTTTTTTGTCCATTTTCTGGTTCGTCTAGCAAAAGTGTAGGTGGATGCCATGCGGTCTCCTAAATCAACATATCCCATATGTTTATTGTAATCTGCTACAATTTTTGGCTTAGTTGTTGATAATTGGTCTTTTTCGCTTTCAGAAACGTCACCGTCAATTTTTTTTAAAAATCTTTTTCGTTCATCAATGATGAATTCGTTTCGGGGGCTGTGCATATTGGTCAGCATATATACCTGCCTCTTATCTTTCCAACACATAGCTGTCATTCCATTACAAAATTTCACGGCAAGATCGCCTTGTTTCATTTTACAAGGAGCAAGATTCTTTGGAAAATGTTTTCTGTTAGGTCGTACAGTTCCACAGGAGTTAATCTTTTTCTCTTTTAAAAGATCTCGATAAAGTTCCGGTGAGGAAAAGAAACTATCCATAAAGACTTTATGACCTTTACCTTTTATGCAATCTGTCATTGCATTTACAACATTATAAGTAGCAGATGTTGAAAGGTTTTCTTTTTTATCTTTACCTAGATATACTCTCATATCATAAGTATAGCCAGTGGCATCTGCAATTTTATACATTTTCAAACCCCACTGTTTGCGTTTTTTTGGAATGTATTGTTTGAAATGTATTCTTCCTTTAAATTTAATAATAACTTCATCGAAAGATACATTTTCTGTGGGATCATACACTTCTTTAAATGTTCTGTTAAAGCTATCAAAAATTTTTCGTATTTTCCATAATCTGTCGTAAGTTGGAGAATCTCTGCTTTCTTTTAAACTATTATCGGAAAAGTGTAAAAATTTTAAAATCATTAGGAAACGATCGCGGGGCATCACTTCTCTAAAAAATGGAGTTTCCACTAGATAATTAGTTGTCCAATAATCCTGTATGCTATCTTTTTCGATGTGTCCCATCAGTAAAATTAAACCAAGAAATTTTAAAATTTCATTTTTATTGGTTGGTTTCCATGAATATGCATGATTACTTTTGTCAGATGTTTCTCCATGAAGATTAAGTACATCAAATGCATATCTATTAGTTTCATCAACCAGAATTGATAAAATTTCATCTGTGAACATCAATTTAAAAAAATCATTTTCAGTTTTGAAATTGCTAGCATCAAATTTCAATCCAACTTTACCAGAAAATGGCAATACGTTTATCGCTTCCGAGCCTTCTACCTCTTTCCATGAGAATAAGCTTTCAACTTTCTCATCAAAATTAGCTGATACATCTAAATCAACCTCATTATTTTCGAAAGTACTATTTTCGAATTCATCTTCATACTCCGAATCACTATCATCAAAATTTTCTTCATCTAAATCTTTCATCAAATTCTCAATCTCAATTTGAGTTAGAAATTTTCGGGGCATTCTAAAAAATAGAAGTAACAGCAAGAGAAAAGAAAAATCTGTTGCTCGCAGACAACGTAAAATCATCGAATGAAGTATATTTTTTTAAAAAAAAGAAGTCGAAACGCGAGCGCTTGTTCCAAAACGTCGCCAATGATAAGGAATGCGCAAAATGTTGGCGAAAAATAATCCCACCCAATTATGGACAATAGAAGCAAAGTCATAAAAAGAGTCGGGGAAAATCGTAAAAGGGTGTGCTAGAAAAAGGGGGGGGGGAGAACTCTTGCTAGAACCTTGGTACAACGTTCGTACCAGCCCCGATGCGAGTGACAAAAAAATGTCTGGTACGACATGTGTACCGCCGATTTTAAAAGGTTAATTAAAATGTTTGAATTTTACTATTGCAAAGTATTTTATGCGTGCTTCAGCATTGATTTTTAAGAACTTTTATGTAAAATTTTGCATCTTTAATTTCTAAATAAAACATAAAATTTGTACTTTTAAAATCTTTTAATTACATGTTTCGAAAATAAGATATAAATATTTGTCATGCATAACACTGTTTGGAGCTTCATGATTTTACAAATGTCTGTGTGCATGTGAATATTTGGTACATATGTTGATTGTATTGCGATTCACGATTACTTGTAACAAAATGAAGGGGAAATTTTTGAAGCTAATTTTTGAAAATGCATATGAAGCTTTATTTTTCACTTTTTTTTCCTGTTAAGTATAAACTTTAAAGCACCAAAGAAAATTTTGTTATGGAATTATTCAATTTTTTTCAATAGCAAAAAGTATGAACACAAAAAGAACAAAAACTGATTGGCTTTCTTCCTTTTTCACTAGATAACTTTTGAAGGATGTACATTATAGTTCTACATTCTTTTATAAAATTGAAAACGGAAGAATGCTTGTGTATTCTGAAAAAAACCTAAAATTTTAAATTTATCTGCTATTTAAGTATTTCTTAAAATTAAAAACAAATTTAAACAATTCAGAGAGAAAATCCTTCCTTTCCTTGTTATTGTTACTAATGCCACCTGTCTGACGTAGTCAGATCGAGGCCCACGATATTCATCATGGCATCGGGCTAGACTGTACGCCTGTCGTTAGCCGTAGCTTTGAGTACCATGCAGGTGACAGTACGATTTGGCTCGGTTCCACCCCAATTTTGAGAGAGAACACCTTGGGAGTGGTCAGGGGCCTCTCTTTCCTTTCCGTATATGATGTTGCGAATTTACTTATTGAAAATTTATGTTATTTTTCAATTTTTTTCATTTTTCCAAGTGTTACTTGAAAATAAGCTTCAGGTTCCATGAAAAATGCGTTTTATACTTACACAGGAAGCTATTTCTTCTTGGTAATTTTTTTTAATAACAGTATTATTCATAATAAGCTATTTTCCTCTTCGAGTATTTCGCCACAACTCGTATCTGTAATAAATAGATTTATGTAATTTTGTCCCACTCCCACTTTTGCAGGGGTGTTTTTTAAAAATAATTATAATATTGTATCATTTTCATGCTTATTTTTTGTATCGTTTCCTGGTCTATCCCGTGTTAAATCGAACCTGGGTAATCTCACTAAAGTTTACTCAGGAAAACTCATACACATACCTGTAAGTAGTATGTAGCTTTACTTTCCTCTGTTCTGCGTGAGTGAATATTAACGCCGCACTGTTCAGACGAGGGCTTTTGGAGACGAACCTCGTAATTTTGAACCATGGTCAAGTGACGAGGACGACGCCAGAGCTGGCATCCCCTCTCCTAACTACCACACCAACGGGAGGACTTTTGAGCTCTCAACAGATTTGACGTGCATTGCACCCCTACACGG
Organism: Trichonephila clavata; assembly: GCA_019973975.1. Lineage (NCBI taxonomy): Eukaryota > Metazoa > Arthropoda > Arachnida > Araneae > Nephilidae > Trichonephila > Trichonephila clavata. The sequence continues at coordinate 13,714 of BMAO01005945.1, forward strand.
CGGGTCTTCAGTGATACTGGGCTCGAACTCATGACATACCAGCCACTAGTCTGTTACCTTGTCCACTAGGCTAACACGACAACTTCCTATATTCTGCAGATCATGATAAAGGGCTGATGTTAAAATAGCTTTGTATATTTAAAATACTAATATATTTTTACTTGATAAAGTCCAATCAAAATAGGACCCTCGGTGTTTTTTGTTGTTGTTGCACCAAGGCGTTTGGTTACCTAGCTACGCCCCTGTTATATAACTCTATATTAAATAAAAAATATTAATAGTGCATTTCCAATCTGAACAGTCTGGAGAGTAAAATGTCAAATCAGGTGTCATCCTCCTGAATTCAGCGTGATTTAAAATTACGAAGTTCGTCACCTCTATACCCCTCACGTTGTTTCGAAGTGCGATATTAACAAAACAAAAGACCAGCCAACGAAATTCAATCAGAAATTAACGAAAAATCTATTTGTTAACTTTTTTTATAATATTAGTTTCTGTTCACATCTCTATATTTTTTTTATTGCAGAGAGCGTAATTACTGTTGGATATTGATTAGGTTCGCTTTAAAACGTTTCTAGCCTTCTGTAATAATTTTTAAAAATATTTTTCAAAAATTGATTTTTACAATGTATAAAGGTACTTTCCCTCCTTACGTGTTTTTAAAAAAATTATATTTTTTGGGGGGAAGGGGAAATAAAATTTTTAAGAACAATGAGTTTAATTAATGATTTTAAAACATTCATTTTTTAAGAAAGCAACTTAAAAAAGAACCAGCAAAAAAGTAAACGAAAAAATTCATATTTTTTAAATGTAAAAAATATATATGTACTACTTCTAAGGTCATTTTGCTTTTTGACCTTTTATCTCGCTATAATCTTACATGAAGTCTTTTCACACACCGTCGAATAGTTATAAAAAAAGACTTCTAATAGAAGCATGACTTCGATATAATTTCTTTTAGATGTATATTTTTCATACAATAATATTTTCATTAAATTTCTCACAAATAAATTGCGTGGAAAAACTTAATAAAAGTGTAATAATGATAATATTTGATGTACAGCATAGAGAGACGCATGATAGCAATTATTTTTCTGTATTGATTAAAATGTCTATTTTTATGTTATTAATACTTTACAAAAATTCAAAAAAAAATTATTAATCCGTTTACATTAAAAATATTTTGCGTTGTAATATAATTAAAATATTCATTCTAATCAAGATATAGAGTTAAAAATATCTAGCCAAAAAGAATAAATCAGGGGAAAAGAAATGAGAAGAATGGTTCCCATGTTTTTTTAACAAGCTAATTAAGGCGCGTTTGTGTTCGAGTGTCGGTGTCGTAAAATAGCCCCCTCCCCCATGTGAATCATGAGATGAGTGAGAAGTTTCAAAGGAGTGGTCCTAAGATTCCTTCCCTTTTCCTGGTCTAGGAGGATTCAATTATCCTATTGTAGAACCACACTTTCGTCTCTTTCATAGCAATCCTCCAAATAAAATATCAGAAAAGTTAATTTGAATAGAGACATGATAGAAAAATCAAAAGTATGAAAAAGCATTCACTTTGAAATAAATGTAAATAGTGAAAGAGAAAAAAAAAGAACGACAAATTAAATTTACATTCAACCATTATTTTGATTTTTTTTTTTTAATAGAAAGGACTGAGAATTATTGGAGTAATCCAATATCATCCATTTTCAGTTTTCATGTCCTTAATTTAAAGTTACTGAGTTACACACAGCAAAGATTTTGCCACTTTCTTTCTAG
>BMAO01005946.1:0-93310 GCA_019973975.1 Trichonephila clavata
CTCTCAATTTACTATTTCTACCACCAATGTCCTTCGTTTTGATTCTAAATGCAACCTGAATTAATTTTGTTCTCTGAAAGATTATATTCATTTTTAAAAATTGTGAACTCAAATTAACTTGTCAATATATAAATCCTAATATTTAAATAAGAGATCGACACATAAAAAATATTAATAAAAAAATAATATCAAGCTTAGTATTAATGATTTGTCTTTTAAAGAATTTTTCACTAAGACTCTTAAATAAGAAAAAAAATCATCAATAAACTAGCACATACGTTTATTAATTTAATAAACAACATAAATGTGGAAAGGAAAATTAACAACAAATAAGCTAAATACATAAATTACGGTAGATCTCAACATAATCAGCAATTATTTCGATTCAAAGGATTGTCCACTAAGATATCCTTTGAAAAAAACTATGATTACATAAAAATAAAAAAATATTAAATAATATTACAGTTTTTAGTGAAAATTCCCTAAATTCCAAAAACCCATTGTTACGTTTCATTTTTTTCCCTCGCTAATAATTCCTTTTTAATAAAATAAAATATTCCGATATGCCCAAAAAATATGTTCTCGAGACAAATAATAAAAAAATAGTAATTCTTTAAATATTGTATATCGTTGAATGTCTAGTACATATTATTTTCTCAAAAATAAAAAAAACAGGGATAAAAACGAAAATTTAGAAAGAATTTCTCTGTTGGAAAATAACAATATGTTGTCAACCAAGGGAACATGGAAAGGATCAAAATAAGGGGTAACATTCCTCTTCTCCCCCCTCCCTTTTTTAGATCTCGTATATAAACATTTAAAATACCGATGTTAAATGTTGCGAACTGCTACTGCTTTTAAGAAATATACAAAGCTCGTATTTTTATTGATGTCCTTTCTTGACATGGGCTGACATACACTTTGGTATAAATTTGAAACTGTTTCAATATCTGTCACTTTAAAGCCGATTTGCAGTGAAAAATTTCGGAATATTTATTTTCTATGAAATAGTAGTAGTCAATAAACCGCTTTTTTTTTCTCAAGAAAAAAAATTCTATTTTTAGGAATGTACCCTTTGATGTCTTAGGAAAATCAAATTGATCTAGTATTAAATCAGTAGATCACGGTGAATAACGAAAAATTGTGTTTTCTATCAGTGATGCAAAATATTTAACAATGATACTGAAATAAATTTTGTGTTCTTAATAAGATGCATTAAATATATATTTCAGAACTTTTATTTGCATAAAAGGTGTTATGTAACTTTTTTTTACAGTAAATGATTTTTTCAACAAGTTTATTTCTTAACAATAATACTATTCTTATATAATTAGTGAAAAAAATATAACGAATATTTAGTAAGTGTAACTTAATGGCAATATATTATTGAAATTATTTAAATGGGGTGGCAAAATCGGGATGAATTAAAAAAATAAATTTGTAATACTCTAGATCAACTCTCGGATTCAGCTAGAGGTGTGGAAGGAAGTGAAGGGTGACTTATATAATACTTTTTAACTATTTATTCAGCATACTAATTATCACAGACATAATTCAATTAATCAAATAGGATGAGATGTTCCTATAAAGAGCAGAGGGAATTTTGCTACGAGAAGCGCGATTTCTGATAAAACTTCTATTAAATTCATCCACCTGCTATGGATCATTCCACTACTTCAATATTTGATTTTACAATGTAGCTATGTGACCAATCGTCACTTAAATATTTTTAACTGTTTAACGCCCGAAACGCGCTGTCAATTTAACTACCTGATCGGTAGATATGTTTCCTTATCGTCAGCTTCTCTCTCTCTCTCAATATTTCAATCTCCAGGCAACTCCGTCTATTCATCTATTTTCCTCTATCTCACTCACTAGTTAGAAAACCTATACTATATATAACTGAGCTAATCTGCATATCACGTTTTCCCCCCCAAAAAGGTTGGTTGTGATCGATAGCCCAAATATTTCCCAAGAGGGTTAGTGGAGAGAGAGTGAGTGAGTGAATATTGACGTCGTACTGTTCAGCTACACGAGGGCTTTTGGCGACGGACCTCGTAATTTTGAACCATGTAGAGGGTTAGAGGAAGGACGTGCGTATATAAATTCGTCACAAATTCAGGTTCTTGGAAATAAAAAGGTGAAAGCAACAAAAGGTTTTATTTATGTTACCTCGAGTATTTTTAAATCGTTTATGTGTTTTTTATATGTTTTAGATTAAAAGTTTTGAAATTTTGAAAATACTGGACTTTAAACTCCCGCTTCGTTGAGTATTTCATGTTGCTCTATTACTGTTTATTGTTTTTAAAATATTAATATCTAAATCCAGTATTAAGCTTTCCATTGTATTTTAAAAGCATTCTTGAAACCCTCGCTCCAAGCGGGTCACTTCACGCAGCATTTTTCCCTCTCTCTCTCTCCGTAATGTTAAAAATGACCAAACGTAAGGAACATTTTTGAAAAATTGACCAGTTGTACAGTCCTGAATTTGTTTTTGTAGGTTTATTACACTGTTTTTATTATTTTAAGGAGATCTTTTTTTGAAATTTTGATTAGTTTTTTTTTAAGAAATTCATATGTGGACTAACACATAAAAATTTTTAAAATGTTGAAAATTCTTGTACATTTTAACCCATTTTTTTAAAATAATTTTTTGACAAAATCTTTCAATAAAATATTTATTTGTATAATAATATATGTGTAACATTTCAAAGCTATTAAATAAGTAGTTTTTTCAAATATGTTCCTATTGTGTTGAAATTTACACTTTTGAGAAATAGTGATTTAAAGTAAAAACTTACCATTAACTAAAACATAGCAGAACCATTTGGTTTGCTGGAATAATATGCAAGATCATCTTCTTATCTACATTTTAAATGTCTGTTTTTAATTCTAGCTTCTTTTGTTCTTTGTAAAACTGCCTTTTTTGCTTTCCTTATATGTGCATTATCTGCTGCATTTTTCCTATCTCCGTAATGTTGAAAATGACTAAATGTAAGGAAAATTTTTGAAAAATTGACCAGTTGTACAGTCATGAATTTTTTTTTGTACATTTATTACACTGTTTTTATTATTTTTATGAGAGCTTTTTTGGAAATTTTGATTAGTTTTTTTTAAAAATATCATATGTGGATTAACACATCAAAAATTTTAAAACGCTGAAAATTCTTGTACATTTTAACCCATAACTTTTTTTTAAATAAGTTTTTTGACAAAATCTCTCATTAAAATATTTATTTGTACAATATTAATATATGTGTAAAATTTTAAAGCTAATAAATAGAAAAAAATTTCAAAAATGTTCCTTTTGTGTTGAAATTTACACTTTTGAGAAACAGTGATTTTAAGTAAAAACTTACCATTAACTAATACATACCAGAACCATAACTTAGATTGCTGGGATCATCTGCAAGATCATCTTCTTGTCTACATTTTAATTGTCTATTTTTAATTCTAGCTTCTTTTGTTCGTTGTAAAACTGCCTTTTCCGCTTTCCTTATACGTGCATGATCTGCTTCTTGCAATGCTCGACATGTGTAGAATCCAGATTGAATATTTAATATATCTAAAACTTTTAATTTGGCAATGAAGCCTTGATTATACAAAGATATAGCTTCATATACTCCAGTTTTTAAAGTAACCATTTGTACAAAAACAGTTTTTGGAATTATGGACCAGATAACACTATTTAAACTTTCATTACAATTTTGAGTTTTACCATGCAAGCATCTAGACAGAAGTTTAGGGTTTGAAAGGTCTCTAAATACCTTTTTTATGCAATTCATAATTGCAATAGGTAAGTTGTGTTTATGTTTGTATGTATCCCCTTTCAGTATGGACTTATTATATCCACACCACGAATAATCTCCCATGGGGCATAAACCATGTTGTGGATTCAAATCTGTTGAGATTTTATGAAAAAATATGGCCCAAATAGCTTGTCTCATGGCTGACAAATTACCCGAGTTATTTCGAATAGCCAAACCATAGTATAGTTGAAATTTGTCTATTTCTGCATCTGTCAATCTATTACGGCCTCCTAGAGATTTTTTGTCCTCGAGCTTTTTACCTTTTAATTTGTATTTTAATGCCCTGAGTCGTGTCCCCATCCTTTTTTCAACATGACCAACACATTCTAATTTTTCAATGTTGACATTTTTGTAAGGTTTAGATTCTAAAACTGCTTTGTATGCTTTAGAGTCCCCATCACCCAAATATTGTGTATATCGTAAATTGTGTAACGTCTCTGAGCGATGGAAGATACGAAGGGCACCTTCAACTTCCATTCCTCCACTATTTCCGAAGTAATTTGCTGAACACTCATCACTATGTACATTGCCGTTAAAATGGCATGAGCATTTTCTCGATAATATTCCGGCATGCACAACTTTCCCAGTGTCCATACTAACTGCCGTAACAACACCATTTAGAGAAGTATGGCCTCTTTTTTGCCAGGTACCATCTATAACCACAGGTACATTTGGGTTACCATTATTAAATGATATTGCTTCGGCAACAGCTAATGCCACAGACACTTTAGCTACTTTTTCTGTCGCATGATTTAATGCATGCATGGACTCGTAAAACCGCTTTGGTGGAGGTGGCAAATTCATAACTCCACAAAATACTTGTGCATCTGCTTCTCTTTTTCCAACTGACCTCATAGCATATGCAAATCTAGTGTTCACTTCCTACATTTTTGTATCTTTTTCATTAACTACAATTTTAGTAAACCTGGTATTGAGAAGTGGTTGAATAAGACCACAAAAGAGTCACAGCATATTAATAACACTGTAGCCAAACCCTGAATTTGGCGACCAAATTTGATGTTGATACCTTGTTTTTTACATTTTACATATAATATATGTGTGAAGGCACTAGAAAACAGTGGAATGTCAATTATTTCACAAAAACTTTCATATGAATCTAAAAACGAAACATACTCATCATTAAATTTACCTAATTTTGATTTTGATGAATTCTTAAGAAACGTACTTGGTGGTTGTTCTACTTCATTGAAGTCCTCAGAAGATGGACTATCTTTGCAATTTCCACCAAACTTCCTTTTCTTAAATGTTTTATTACCAAAACGAGGCATATTAATCAGATTTTGTGCATTTATATCTGATCAAAATGGAGAATATTGGCTATATTTTACGAGATAAAAAGCAGCACGTGAGTCACCAGAGAGTAAACAAACAGCTACAACTAATCACTTCACTTCTTTCCAAATGAGTTGCCGAACAAAATAAATTCTTTTAATCAATTTAAGTTATTTGACAAGGCTGAAAAGTAGCATGTGTCTTTTGTTTTGATTTGAAAGGGGCGTGGCAATCAGCATTTTTGAGATTTGACAGATGTAAACAACTTTTTTAAAAAATATTAAAAATACTTCTAATTCAGCTAGAACAAAAATTTAAACTGCATCAGAAAGAGAAAGAGTGGTATTTTATTTTTCAATCAAAATTGAAAAATCGATTTTCTGATCGATTTTTGTGAAGTGATTATTAAAAATTACATGACTTGTGAATTTCTAAAGCGAAAGTACATTTACCTTTAACGCTCCCGTTTCCCTCAAACTTTACTCAACAACAGAAGCATGTATCTCAAATTTCAAGTTGGAATATCGACAGGTTTGAGAGCGAGAATTCTTTATCTATTTACACCCAGTGGCAAATACAAGGGCTTACGTTCAGCCCCCTCAACCCTTGATTTTTTTCCGATTGATTATAATCTTACGTATTTCGTACGTAAAATTTAAGTAGTTGTTAATAATTAATTTTATTAATAAATGCTAATTATGTATTCAATAATTAGTATTAATCATTAATTGATTAGTTTTTCCTGTTTTTTCCCCCAAAATCAAAAGAATATGTTGAGTGGCGTATTGGAGCAAGATACGAAAATGGTGGACTTTTGATCCAGCCCCCCCCCCCTTGTTCAATTCCTGTATGTGCTACTGATTACACCGCACAAACCTCTCCCGTCCTTGAAAATCTGTGTCCGTAATACCTATTCCTATCAAATTTTGACTCAACAAAAGAAACATGCCTAAACTGAAAATCTATTTTTGTCATTAACACCTCCGAAATTTCCCTTGAGTGTCGATTTCCGCAAAACCTGCTTTTACATGATTTCCTTTTAACTAAAGAAATAGTCCTGCCAAATATCAAGTCTTTAGGTTTTATTATTCTGGAGATCTATCGCGCAAGAGGAGTGAGTCACCTTTCTCCTGTTATATGTACAAAATAGAATTTTTTCTCTTTTGAAACGCCTATTTGTTAAATGGTGCTTAAGTTCTTATAAATAACATTTCGATTTATATCTATAGTTTCAACTTTTATTATCATTTTATTCAGTTAAGATTTGTGTTCCAAGTTCTCTGAAAGTTTAACTAAAAAAGCATTTATCAACAACATTTAAGTTAAAAATTGTTTGAATAATGCATTACACAATCAAAATTAGATAGTTATTAGTTCTATAATCATATTATATATAATGTAACTACCGTTTATATTCGAGTTTAATTATATACTCGACAGTAAATGTTATTATAATTAGAAGATCCGGATAATTTGCATATAGAGACATAATTATGATTCTCTTCAATTTTATTTTCGATAATCATCTATCTGCTGTTTGATTCCTATTAAATGTGTTATCTGGCATACAGTTAATGATCAGTGATATAATAATTTGATACAAAATATATTTAAAGTTCATATTTTTTAACCTGTAAAGTAACTATAAAATGCTACATCTAGATGCATATTATATTTCTAATAATTATGTTTTGTACAAAGAAGTAATTTCGAATTCATATGTTAAATATATATTTGTTAATGTATGTTAATTTCTTATAATTATTTGGCATTCTTAATTTGTTTGCCTTTCAGTGAAGTAATGCTTTATTACGGTTTAAGAAAAATCATTTGGATTTTTTATCTTTTGTTAGTTATTTTTTTATTCTATTTTCTTTTATATTAACTACTTTTATTTTGTTTCTTTCTAGCTTTAAAAATTAGTCAGAAACTGAGAAAAAATATCATTAATAGATTTTTTGAAAATAATTTTTACTAAGCTTTAAAGCAAAAAAAAAAAAAATTATAATTTTTTATTTTAAATATTTTATTACGTGTTTTTAACATTTGATCAATAAAAAAACTTTTAAATACGCTAATCCTTTTTTTAAATTAAAAATACGCTCCACTAGAGAAATTAATCTGTTTTACCGTTCACAATAAGTAGATTAATAGTTAACAAATGCATTTTAAATCATAACCTTGTGATATAATTAAAAAAAACAACAATAAGATCTCAAAAAGTAAATCATTTACTTTTTCAAACTTTTGAAAAAATGAAAAAAAAAATACATTTCCTTTGATCTTCTAAAGTATTTTTCAACAAATCCTTTTAAAAAATACATGATAAAAATAATTTTCTAAAATTCTGAAGCCAGCCGTAAAACTTGGTATGGTATTTTTTTTTATGAAAAATTAAAATATTTTATTCTTTTTTAAAAATAAATCTTGTACACCTCTACAACACTCGAACAAGAAATAAAAATAAAATTTTTTTACATTTGTGGCAACATTGCAAGCAGCTCTGGTATCCGACTACCCTAAAATTGTGAATTTTGCCAAGAATTACCAAATTTTTTTATGATTTTATTTTATAGGCCATTTTATTAGCTTTATGATAGTACCAAAATTAATAGTTTCCGTTCATTAGAACATAAACTACAAGTGTTTTAGTAGAAGCAGATGCCATTAATTTAAGCAAGATGTCACACTTTAAAAAGCGTTTTATTCGAAATGTTTTTTTTTTAAATGCTCAAACGGAGACAGCGATTGCTAAAAAAGATTTGAAAATAATTAACTGAAATTCCTTGGGTATGCTCTGTATAATAGTAGAAGTGTTTTAACCTTCAGATTTATCAATTACTGCTTTATTACAAAATTTACAGTCCCTTATGTGAATATAATCACTGTATTTTTTAAGCAATTTCATATAATAACAAACATAAAGTGCTCTAGTTTTTGTAAAAATTAAAATATCTCTTATCCTGAAGGTCATTTTAAAAATTAATATTATATTAACACATTAGAACTGAAAAATTGAAAATTTGTTCATAAAACTTTAGTATAGAATGGGCCCCGTTTATGTTATTTTTTTGTAAATGTTTACCCTTGTTTTCCCATTTTAGTAATAAATAATTTTTTCTTCATAATTTTAGAATATTTTTCTTAAAATGTACTAAACAAATCTAAAACGAACAAAAAAATCCCATATCTCCATTTTTTTTAAAGTTGTCGCAAGTAATCAAATACTTCAAAACACGCCCCAATTATTTTTTTCATATACATTTCTTACTTTCTTTCTTTACCATACATAATCCAACAAAACCTAAAAACACAAAGCTAACGCAGCTTACACGCGAAGACCTTTTAAAATTCCAAAACTTCTCCTTGGGCACTGATGTGTATATATATATATAAATCCAATATCGTAATAACATCCCACAGGAATGGATTCCAGATAATTATTTTTTCTACCAACGATACCTCTCATTATAAAAAAAGTTACAAAGTGAAACGAAGTAATAATAATAATAATAAAAATCTAAAAAAAAAAATAGAAAACGAAAGAGATAACGACCTTCTATCGCGGGACACCTTAGCACGGATATTACAATATCCATGACATACCCACCCACTTGAAACGGGCGTGTGAGACCTGGGGAACGAAAATTTGAATTTTTCACCTCTATTCTAGTGGGAGTAGGGAAATTACAGGCGTTTTCACGCGTTTAGCGAGTAATGGCCATGGTCCTCCTGCCAAATTGTAAGCCTCCGTTGCAATTTAAGGGCTATTATAACACCATTTCTTCAGGATACAATTTGACACCCATCTTTAAACACTGGGTTACATCCAACTGGTCCACTTCTCCGGGAAATCTATCATTCCTGTGTTTTGTAGCGTCCTTCTTGGGCGTGTAGATGGTCTCTTTAAGTATTCAGAGTTGTTAAACGCTCTTCTTGTCGCCATGGGACCTATTTTTAGACCTTGTAATAGATGAGAGATTGAATGAAGTTTTTTTCGGCCAGATAAGGCTCCAAATATGTCCATCAAATATTTACGCCGAGATGGGGGAGATTATAGATTGCTAAACGCTTTTGATAGTTCTGTACTTTTACACTTGTTTTTGTTCGCTTTGTCTGTGTTTGTTTCGGTAAGTGTATTGTTCGCTGAAGTGTGTTTGAGGATATAAATGTTGCATATCTTTGGCTTGTTTTTGTTCTCTGTGATAGTAGGTCATTTTGAAGCATAATGTGTTTTGATATGAACTATTGTAAGTAATACATAAAAAAAGTATATCATTAAATAGCAAATATTTGTGAACTGTTTTTAAGAAAAGGAGAATTTATAGTTCATTCGGACGTAAAATTACTTGTTATTTTTCACTTATGATGAAATTTGCTTTTGTTTCAACAACGACAAAAATAATTACGTTTAGTTGATTTGCACATAATTTGATTTTAAGTCCTGAAAAAGTACAATGAATGAATATTTAAAAAATTGAGTTAATAATTTATTTAAAATTAACAAATCAAATATAGGATTTTGGTTGTTTTTCTAAAGAAATAAAAAAGAAAGAAAACGGAAGCAAGTACTATTTCTATCAAGGATAAGATATCCTAAAATGATTGAAGAAAATTTGTTGAATAAATATTTCTGAAATGAGTAAAATGTTATAAATAATATTGTGAGTTATATTCTGTGACATATTTTACATCAAATGGAATCCTTAAATAGTGTTTATTCATGTGTGTTTTTCATCGCATGTGTGTGTGTTACTTGTTTTTCTTATGAAGAAATACATCTTTTTATTAATATATTGCATTATTATTGCTGCATAATTTAGAAATTTTATCGAGTGCTATTGTTTTAGAATTATTGCGTTTAAGGAAATCATAATTTTTTTATAAAGCTGAGCTGGTAGTAATTTTTTAAAAATAAATTACATTTAAACTTACAATTACTTTGAATATTATAAGAAAAATATAACAGTTAAGATGGAGATGCATTTGAACTAAAATTTAACGTAAAAGAATTAAACAACTAACTTTACGAGTAAAATATATACGAATAAAGTTACGTCTTTACAACAAGTTGCGTCATTAGTTACATAAAACTATCATTATATATGTTTTAAATTTATGAATTATTTGGATTTTATCTCTTTACTTAAAAATATAAGCTAAAATGTTGAAAACATTCTTTTCGGTTGGTTAAGAAACTGAATGATACTTTTTCATTGCAAATTCAAGTCATTCCATCTTCTTCAACTTTAAGAAAATATTTTTGATATTAATTAAATATGTCATTTCAATTGTTAGTTAGAACGGTAATATTCTTATAATTTATTCGATGTTTCCATTATTTTTATTTATTTATTTACTGGTAAAAATAAGTAAATACCTGTTGAAATTTCCATTTTCTTGTATTAATACTTAAAATGCAGACTAAAAGTTTAAACATAATAATTGAACTTTAGTGCTTAGCTTTAATAATTTAAATATCTGCCCATAATTTTGAAGCCCATTTTCAAAATACTCAAAAATTGTTATTGTAAAGGCAATATGAAACTAAAATTATTGTTATTTAGAGAGAATATATTCATACAGTAATTAGTTTTAATCCGTGAATGTTTTTTTATTTGTACAATTTAGTACATTTTATCATCTAAAAAATAAATCCATAAATTATTAAAGCTTTTATATTTGTTGAAAAATTTCTAACAAAATAGGAAGCATTTTATATTACAGTTTAATTCTCTTTTTCCCTGAAGAAGGTATACATTTTAAAGGAAAAAATATCAAACATACGAAAATAAGGAAAATTTATGAATAAATAGATTTTTACAAAATATTTTTCTAAAGATAAACAATGTATTCGTTCATTTTTGAGGGGAAAAAAGTTTAGAACTTAAAACAAAATTTCTCTAATCTTTTTTTTTTTTTTTTTGTACCGAAAAAAATAGTCATTCTATTACCAAAAATATATTTTTTTTTCTTTTCGCGTATTTTTATTTCATTTTGAAAAATAAAAAGTCCAAATTAGAATTCTAAATACTTATAAATAAATAATTAATTAATACGAATTTGAATGCTTCGTTTTTAAATCCACATACCAAGGAACCATCAATTAAATTATAAATAATACTTTAGTTTCAGTTTCGGATATTGCAACTACTTCAATTCCTTTTCCTAATCAAGATTCCGTAGTTTATTCCTGCGAACAAATGATACATTGCTTAATCAGTTATTTTTCCTCACCACAAAAAAAATCCATACATAAAAAATGAAAAAAATATAAAAGAAACTAATATAATATGTTATTACAAAAAGGATATTACTCCAATACGAGATCGAATAAAAAAGAATAATTCGCTAATAAAAAACACAAAGGAATAGGGAGAGGGAAAAAAGGTAATATTTTGCTGGAAAAACACGATAACTCTATTCTCCAAAGGAGAGAAAACCTGAAAGGATGCAAAGCCTACGTTTCTTGTAAGAAAACAACATTGAGAATCGCAATCAAGCGAAGGATAAACTAGAAAACAAATTTTTTTTTCTACTTTCTTCTGACTCTGTTCTCCTCAGGAAAAACAAATCGAGAGGTTATTGGCGCTTGAACAGCTGTGGAACAGGACAAGGGGAAGGGGGGTCGAAAAAGGACAAGTAGAAGGGGGGGGGAGTGGAGCTGGAATCGAAAACAAAAACGAAAACTCCAGTTATTTTCCAATCGTAACATGTCAGCTAATTACTCCGCTAGCCTGTCTCCTCATTCCCTTGTTTCTTGTCCTATCATCCTTTTGTTACTTTTTTGTCCTGGTCTCAGGATACGATTAAAGTAAAGGGAGCTTCCTCTCAGGATAATTGCAGACGATGTTTCTCTCTAAAGGGGGTTTTGCGATGAAAAAGTAGAGAAGAATACCGATGGTGAAAGAGGGGAAGGTGGACAAAATATATATATATCTTTTGGTGTGTAAGGTAAAGTTTTGTAAAAGTTTAGATTCTGTGACCGAAAAGTTTTTAACGAACTTCCGGATTAAGAGGTGAAGAAGGGCTTGCATGATTTTAATAGATACTCTACCCTCCCCCTTCCACTTTTCTTTCTCCCTCTCTCTCTGTTAAGTAGAGATTACTAGTAACGGTTTTTATACTAGTTGCTTGTAAAATAAATAAAACAGTTTGAAGTCATGTTAGAGTAAACTTATAATGGAATTGATACAATATTTTATTTGTATCTTGTTGGAGTCACGGAAAGTTAATTTGTTTCATTAAATTTTTAATTGGCGACGAAACTTCACCTTTTTGGATCTTATTTTTATGTTTTAATATACAGAGAGGATTTGGGATGATGATATTTAGGATATTGTTTTAAATAAAAGTAAAATTTTATTCCGGTGTTAAATATATTTTGATAATTATCATTTCAGAGTTATACACGATGAATTATAGATTGTATATAACAGGAGTCGACAATCTATGGGACGCGTGCCAAATGTGGCACGTGGTACTATTCTCAGTGGCACTCTGCACTACTCAACAAATGGGTTAATTTTTGAGTGGATGGAAGGTGATAAATTTGTAATGGGGCCTTATTCGATAAACATCTTATAAAACAATTATAGACATTTACGGAATTTCGAAAAAATCCGAAAGATAACTCTATAAAGATAAATTTACACCAATTTTGTAAAGCAATGAATGTTATTGCTGGAGAGATTTAATTGTTTGAAGAGAGAAAATTGCATGTACTCACTCTACTTTCCACTTTTGGTTCTATATATCTAAGTAAAAAAAAATCTTTCCGCATATGTAAAATATTTCGAGTCAGCAAAAAGAAATTATATAAAAACTAAATGCTGAGAATCGTATCAGTTCAAATAATCCCCCTGATTTTGCGATATGAAAGTAGAGTGGTGAAAGCACCAGGTTCGAATTGAAATTTTTATTTAACTACAATGAAAAGAATACTTATATTTTATGTAGTCCATTTTTCTTATTTTAATAAATATATGTTTAGAAATGCATAATATATAAACAGTTATAATTTTTTTTATTTTTATTGAAAAAATAGTTGTACTTTATGTTTGTTTTCATGTCGAGAAATATCTTTAAATGACGCAAAATTAATGTGTAATAAAACTGTAAATATCTCTATTATTGACCTTTATTCTCCAGATCTGCATGCATTTATGCGGGAATAGAATTGTTTCAGAAATATTCTATTGGGTGGCATAATGAATCCTGTAGGTAGATTGGTTTGGCACGCCACAGCTATAAGGCTCCCGACCCCTGGTGTATAACCTTAATTTTGTCCCATTGTTGCCAAACCTATTTTTTAAATTTTATTTAACATGCATTAATTTCATACTTGGTCTTACAATCTATCTTTCTTTACAACCATTATTTGACAAAATGAATAAACATATTCTCTTCGTAAAACAAAAACGAATTATAGATAAAACTAAAATATATATTTTTTAAAATTTTGAGTACTTAACCGGAAAAATATTTCTTCGCTGTGATAGTTTTTTGGGGAATCTTTTTCTACATGAAATACCTTTTCCTGTTTTTACTAATCAAACAATCAAATTTGGTTTATTGGTGAACAAAACTATTTAATTAATCAAACCACATGGCAAAAGCTTGCTTGACTATTCTTGAGTACGTATTTGAATAAATCTTATTAAAAATTAAATTATAGCATAAAAATAACTTTTAGCCAGCCATTGCAGTATTTTATTTAAATGCCATTTAACTTTCAATTCGTTTTAAATACTAGATTTTTATTTTAGTTGTCGTGGTCCTAAGGCCACAGGTATAGTTGGGACACCGAATCAATATTCATTATCATAAAATTAATCACTTGTACTTCATTTCAATCAATTTATGATCAATCAAAATCAAGAACCAAGGGAGCAATCAATTTAGATAACTATCTTAAGTTCGTAAGACTACGTTTCTCATACTGAGGGGCGCTCTCCTCTAGGGGGGCATGATATTCTTACCAGGGGGACGCAAGCATATCAGAAAGTCAAAAACAAAAGATTTTTGAAAAATATTAATTTTCTGGAACGGAATTAAAACAAAATGTATTCTGATATAATAAAAAATACACATTTACAAGGATGCAATATACTTACAAATGCACCAATACTGCACAATGTATTTGATCCCTAATTGATGTATACTAAATTAATAACAAGTTTAATACTTAATAATAACCCCATGGGCTGTCATATATGAAATTATATGCAAAATTTAATACTCCTCTTGATAATTAATACGTTTATAATTGAGTTCGTATTGTAGCTTTAGCATCAAAATATTGAATTTAATACATTATTTTTGTATCGGGGGGTACGCCATGAAAATTGTGATTGAAAATTGGGTCGCAAACATTGAAAGTTTGAGAAGTATGGTCGTAAGACAAATAATTAAAACTTATCTGAGTGTGATCCAATAGAAGAGAACTATAACAGAGTAATGACTAACTCCATGTAGTGCGATGTTTATAAAACCAAATTAATCTACGTCACCATACATACATTAATTAATTTATTAATTAATTACGATTTAACAAATTTATTGGGACCGAACATTTTGTTCGTATATTCGGGGTTATTCGTTATATCAGGGTTTACACAAAATACAAAATTTTTCTCTTATCTTTTGGAAATTCTATAATAAGCAACTACAAAAGAAATATCTATAGTTTGAAATTACATAATTTTATTCAACAACTAAAAATACTGTTAGAGAATTATTACGCATCAGGAAATTAGAAGTTTTAAAATTCTGCTCATAAATGTTCGATAATCTCTTTGATTCCTGGCTCGAAAGAGTTATTTTTTCGACTTCATGTAGAGAAGAAAATAATGCGTATTATTTACATTCTGCTTCATGTGAGGTATGTTTTTTTTCACAGTTTCCGAACAATGTAAAGAGTTAGAATATTTAACAGTTTTGTCAATATTTTCATTGTTGATTTTTGCATTAGATTCATTATTCATTGGCCCCGACAAATCAACAATTTCCTCAACTTTAATTGTACAGATAGGCAGTCCGTCAAATGTAACGTAATCGTTAAAATCTTAAAATTTTCCCTGCGTTGCGAAATGTTTTGATATAATAAAGGAATTAATTCCCTATCCTACTCAAAACTAACACGATAGATTATACTCATGACTCACCTGCACCCGTAAAGTCTAATAATTCTTATAACACCCTTCCCCGTCGAAATTTACTGCCAACAAGAAAAGTCTTTTTCTGCTCGGGACAAAAAGGACATCTCATTTGGAGGGAAAAAAATTATTTTTCTAATAATATCTAATAAATATTTTTCTTCCAGCTGTTGAAATAATTCGTTAATTCGGAGTTTACTATTCGTTAAATAGGGGTTCGACTGTAATACATATATATATGTAACATTTCTGGTGAAGAATTTTGTAGCGTGGCCGGTGTTGGTTCTTTATATGTAGATTTACCGAGGGGTACTTATGTTGGCTGTTGCTTGATAGATAACATCTTCAGGGTTAGTTTCGTTCTTCTTTTATTAATAATCACCAATATATGAAATGCAATATCATTTAGAATAATTTATAGACGCGAACATACACAAAGCAGAAGCAACACGTAGCAGCACCGCGGACAAATTGTTGACAAGCAGACAAAACACAAAAAGAGAGATAGCACCCAGTGCTCTGAGTTTTTATACTGGCGGTGAAGGTCGTATGACTCTTTTCTAACAGGAGTCGTGATTGATTGCAAATGCGAGGGAGCAATTAGATTACGATTAAGATTATAACTGTCTCGTACCAAAGAATTAGAAAATCATTTAACGGAGTAGAGTTAAAGAGTGCTATAGAAGAAGTCATTACATATATATAATCCTTTATTAGTATGGCATAGGGCAGCCTTTGGAATTGAATCCAGCTTGGATTCACCCCTAGGAATCGATTCATACAAGTACTGGATAGTGTTTAGGAGAATATTATAGCAAACTTTATGGAGATATTGTGAAAGTTCTAAGAGAGATGCCGGGGAAATATATTGATTCCATAATGAACGCTCTAAAATAGACTAGAACAGTTAAATTACATGGATCTCGGGTGGCTGTATCAGCCAGGGTAGATGTTTAACTTCCTCCTCGTCTTCATCAACCCATGATTGGTTAGTCCCGCTGCATGAATAGGTGCATTATCATCCTGGGAAATTCCATCTCCTGCCGGAAACAAAGTTTGTATCATAGGGTGGATTTGGTCACCTAAAAGTTCTCTATACTTCTCGCCAGTGATCCTATCTTCCAGGCTTACGATTGGTCTAGCGGAAAACGACACGAATGTCCGTATCACGAGAGATCCAAATGGATGCTTGACAGTTGGAAGGACAAAATCACGATCATACGCTTGTGCAGGTGTCCTCCAAACGTGCAACCGTCCTGTTGCAGGGGAAAATGCGAAAGATGATATAGTCAGACCATATTACTTTCTTCTACTTAACAATCGACCAGGTTTTGTGAATGTAATACCACTGTAGACAACGTTTAAATTAACATCTGGGAGTTGTTGCTCTGCTTAATTGTTATGTTTTTGAAAATGTCTTCTTACTGTAATTATTGATACTGGAGAATCCAGATGCTGAATGATCTCTGCGGTCACTTTTACTGCAGTTGTTTGCTTTTCAAACATTACAATCCGCTTCGATACCTGTTGATCTCTTTTCATCCACTATTTTGCTTTACCAAGCTTGTCTTCCCGCTCTGTGTGTAAGCTGTCATGACTTTAGACACCCAACCTGAAACGCCTTAAAGTTTCGATGTTTCGGCGACACTTGCTCCAGCTAGACGGGCTCCTACAATTTGGCCTCTGAAAATCTGAGAGTTTTTACATTTTACGCTTTTGAAAAAACTCCAAGATTAACTGAACTTGATTAAAGTTACCACATACTACGAGAATATATACATTTCTATTTAAAAAAAAAGGTAGCTATTACAGTTGAATGCCCACGAAGTGCATTCAAAAACGCGCAGCTATGCTAAAAATTCTAATTCTAAAAATCAAGTTTTCCTTAAATTATATGTCAGGTTTCAACCATAAAAGCTTTTTAATGTAACCATTGTAATTTTTTTTAGTCAAAAATAATATTTTTCTTACTGAATTTCTCCAATTTAGCCCGTTTTTTTATACAAACAGCCCAAGCTGTAAAATCGTCAGTTTCACAGTCAGGTAACATTTGAATTTTGTGTTTAAAAGACTTGCGTAAAGTGTTTTCAGATTGAATTACTTCTGCAAAAATGATTTTAACTGAATATTTTCTCTTGAAATTATTGTTTACTTTTAGAATAATTTCATAAGAATGTTTTGATGCCAAATTATACCAAAACTATTTTTATGTCTTCTTTTTTCTTTTTAAAACAGCTTTTCCTGTAATTTCTAAAATTATCTACTTTTATTTTGCTTTGTCGAGTTTATCTCTAAGCGGAAAAAAGTTTAATAAATGTCATTCAATATTTTTTAAAGGAAAGTTTTCAGAATCAATCAGGGATTTTGAATTGAATTTACTCTTCAAAATTTCTTGAACCTTAAATAGAAAGAAAGAATGATTTTAAAAAATACATATTAATTTTATTTTAGTCGCCCCTGAGCAAATATTTGTAACACTAATCATTAGAACAAATTTTGATAAATGCTTATAAAAATATTTGAAAACCCATGCCGTGGACAAAAATAACACAAATTAGAAATTAAAATCATTCCATCACTTTAACGCATTACTCCCATCATATCATAAAATACAGCATCCTTTGGCGATCATATTTGGCGTTATTTTTTTATACTTCTACTTTATTTCAGTTTCCTATGTTTGCGTTTTAAACGCTAGAGTAACCATAAAAAGAAAGGTTTTCTGTAGAATTCGGAAGCTATAGTCTCTACAAAGCAGAGCAAATATTTGTGATCCTATACACTGGTGAAAACTCCCTTAGCATATCTTTCTTATTTCATTGAATATTTTTATTGAGATTAACATCATTGAAAATGATTTCATACAACTCTTTCTTCATAGTTAGAGCATATTTTCGATTTTTCCCATTCAGGGCTAATCTCTTGAGATGCATAAGCGTATTTAATTTAAAAATAGAAAATCTTATTTTTGATGTGTATCGTACATGCTCAAAGAGATACATTTTTTTAAATTCTTTGTTTTTCTTTCACTTTTATATTAATGATTTGAAAGGCTTAAAAACTTATTTAAATAGAATCTTTATTACTGTTATGTTGTTGGAATATTTTTATCAAATATAAAGACATAAATCTAAGGATACTATTTGTTAATTTGCAATTAATAACTTAAAAATTATTCATGAAACTTAAACGTAATTTATAGTCGAAGATTAAGAATTTTTAAATAAATGTTTGTTTTCTCGATTTCCCCGTTTTTGTCAAAAATTTTGATTTGAGTAAACTTAGATTTAAAGAGTTAAGCGTTGAGAATTATGGAAGATGATATGTAATTGTTTGAAAAATAACATTATATATTAAGACTTTTGCTGTTATTTTAACGTGTTTGAGAAGATTTGTAAGATAAATATTTGTTTTTAAGTTGAAGTTTATTTAAGCCTAGATTTATAAATTACAACAAATGTAAAGAAGCATAAGGTATTTATTTTAAATTTTTAAACATGTATTTATTTCTATTTCATAATGTTTGAAAAAAACAGAGCGTAGTGAATAGCAATTTATACGCTTGAACTGGGTATGATATTGTATGAACCTTAGATTATATATATAACACAATATCGAAATGTGTATCAGATTGAAATTTAGAAAACATTATGGATTGAATTTTTTCAATTTGATTCTAAATGATCATAGTATCCTATTCATTAAAAACTTACGGATAATAGTAGTATAGTTTACTATTTGTTCTGATATATAAACAAGTAATATAAAAAAAAAATGTTAAGTCAATTCCTACTTAGGTCCACAAAGAAAAATTATATTTTTATTAATCTGTATTAAATAATTACAATTAATATAAATTTGTATATACATATGACAGAATCACAATATTAAGGGGCAAATTAGAAAACGATTTTCCTTGCAATTTTCCATTTTCATTTCTATGTATGATGTTGGGCTATTATTTTTGTATATTGTTTATTCATTAATTAAATTGAATTATTCCAATAAAATAGTCCCGTTGGTGTGGTAGTTAGGAGAGGAGGATGGTCGTCCTTGTCACTTGACCATGGTTCAAAATTACGAGTTCCGTTGCCCAAAGCTCTCATGTAGCTGAACAGTGCGACGTCAATATTCACTCCAATAAAATACTATAATAAATAGAAATCACATTCTCAGAAATTTGGCCATCCCAAGCTGGATTCGATCCTACGACCTTTGAAATAGAAGTACAACACGCTATTTATTGTGTTACAAGGACTGAACGAGTGATTTTCTGTTTTATGTGTTTGACAACTATATTTTTTTTACTATTTTTTCATCAATTTAATTAAATTAATGAATTAATATTTGAAAAAATTGTATTAATATCAAGTTTTCATCCACTGCAAGTTTAAAAAAATGTATTTGAACTTGAGCAGATGAATAAAAAATAATTTATTAAGGATTTAAAATTTGAACATGATATATATTTGTAAATAAATATATATAGGGAGCATATGAACTAATAGTAGGAATTGAAATATTGAATATTAAAAAGGCACAAATTACAAAGTTTAGTATATGTGTTAATAATATGTTACAGTATGTGTGTTTCGGTGTAAAAAACAAAGTCTTATGTACCTCGAAATTAAAGAGAGTTACTACAAAAATTTTGAATTAAATGCAAGAAAATGACAAATATATGGAAATATTATAGTTAAATTAACAATTATACTCAAGAACCAGAATAGGTCTTGCCCTCTTTGTTACTAAGCATTTGGTTTGCATTGACTTTTTGGACTGTTTTTCTATTTTCACATTTAAGAAAAAAATAATTCTAAAACTTTTTAATCACATTCAAAGTGTCGGTGAATATTTAAAAAAACTGAAGCCTCACATAATTTTAATAAATTTTTGTGAATGAATATGCTAATAAATAGGCATTTCAAAAGAAAAATATTCTTTTTCTTGTCACAAAAAAATTCAAACGCAAACATTTTTAAAATTATTATTGTGAATATTTTTCTCTGTTGTGGTTATGTCTTAAAAAAGTAAGTTGGAAAAAGCTGTTTGTTTTTATAAAGGTTTAATCGTATGAAGAAATAGTGTTTCGTAATTTTTATAATTAAACGTACATTTTACCACGCTAAGCTATAAAGTTATTATTAACACTGTAATGATAAAGGAAAACATTTTCCCCTACCATAAAATTATTGATTGTTGTATTTAACAATAATCTTATTACATTTTTAACGCGCATTTGATAGCTTCACCTGTATGTAACGGAATCTTTAAACTCGACTTTAAGTTTTTTAAAAGGTCAGATTAATTCCAAATTTTGCACACTTGCCAAGGACCGATGGCAATACAATAATTTAATAATTTTGTTCCATTGTCCTGATCAGGATCATCAGGATTAATGATTTCCCACTTCCAGATTTGGCGAGTAAGAGATTAAGTTCCAAGTCTAAGGTGAAAACACACATTGTTAACACTAAAAAACTAAAAAGATACGCTTTTATAGTAGATCGAACTAAAAAACTAAAAAGATACACTTTTATAGTAGATCGAACTAAAAAAATAAAAACTAAATCATAGTTTTAAAAAACTAAAAAAAAAAAAAAAACTTTTATAGTTTATCGAATTGAAAAGTAAAAATAATTCTTAATTTAAAAATAAAATGATTAACGAGGAAATTAATGTCATTGTGGTAAAAGCATGGCGTGCTCGATATCAATTGTTATAATTTCTTACTATTTCCGAAATGCAAAGTTAGTGTAAAAAGGAAGTACTAAGCACCCCGCGTTTTAACCCCAATGATATCAATTTTCTCGTTAATCATTTTATTCTAAAATTAAGAATTATTTTTTACTTTTCTGTTCAATTAACTATAAAAAGGGTTTGGTTTTTTTTAGTTTTTTTAAGCTATAATTTATTTAACTATGTTAAAACCAAAACCAAAACACGTGACGTCTGTATTTAGCTGTTTCACTCCTTTTAGTGACCTATAAAACTTTAAATGGCTTTCTCTCGTGTTTTTATTTTTCTCGATAGTAGGGTATTTAAAATTCTGAGACTTATTTTTATATTGTACATAAAGTTTTGAAACTTTTTCTGGTGGTTTTGTATAATATATTTAAAAATATTATTTTTGTTCTCAATTGTATATTACGTATGTTCTTAAATAGGGTACGTTTAAACATTTTTATGTAAATTTGCACAGGATACTACCGTCGGTATCTCTTTATCGGAGAGAAGTTTTTATAAATCAGTTCTTAGATCCGTTTCCAAGAAATTTATTTTTACCGTGAACTTCACTCCATGCATTGCTCAAATCAATACAATCAAATGTAGCTAAACTTATTTCATTAACTTGTTCGCAAAATGTAGCATTTGCTTGAGAACATTTGACACTCCTTTATCGGGGCACGTGCTCTAGTAGGTACTACCCTCTTTCTCATTAGCAAAAGCAAATTTGCTTCTGACCTCTTTTTATAATAATTTATCAACCCTATCTCATGAATCGATCTCTAACTTGATAAATAATCGGTGAACATGGGTGGCGAATTCTTCCAATTCTTTCTGAGGCAATTATCTACTTTTTAGTTCATTAATAAATTTCCTCCGATTCGAAATGGTGCTTTTTTTCCCCTTCTCATAAAAGTATAAGAGCCTCCAACAGTAGAAGATTCGACGACAACTGGGCGGTCTGAAGAATCTGACATTTCTCAAGTGCTGTCGCTGTTTTGGGAATCATTAATTAAGGATGATTTTGCTTATTTGTTGTGGCATCGTACATTTGTTTTATTGAACATGCCATTTGCACGCGAAATTCTTGTACCTCATAAATTATTTTGGTGCCCTTTCTTTGACTTCCGATCTTACGCTTGTGGTGATTTTTTGTTTGTCGTTTTTCCGAGAGAAAAGATGGAAGAAAATGCAATTAAGATATGAATGCGAATTTAAAAAGGATATGACAGAGATTGAAGCGTTTAAATGAAAAAAGTTCGTGAGTGAGTGTAGTGTGTACACAAGAATGGACATCTTTGAGCTCATTTATATTTAAAAATGCTTAATTGAGCGTAACAAATATACAATGTAAGAAATTACCCGCTTGATTCCTTAGTGTGCGAGGATCAGAAGGAAGATTAGCTATAGTCAAAACAAACAATGTTTATCAACGATTCTCAACGAAAACACAAATTCAACAATTCAAACCGAAAAATGCACCAATTACTAAATATGTGAAACAACTGCGGGATAGGCGAGAAACTAGGAGCATTAATAAATTGGATCACACTTACGTCGAAGCAATACGCCTACTAAATCAATTTTATCTAATTCAAATTTAACGCTTAATTGACCTAATCGTCAATTTTTAATATTAATCAATTAAGTAATGCTTTTTTTTCTCTCGCCTAGCTTCACGCTAATCAATCACTGCTATCCTTTAGCTGACTAAGCTCTCTCTCTAACTCGAAAGTTTAATCTTTAAATACACTACATAATTCGCATATATCGCGTATTCTTCTTTGGAGGAGGAAGATCTTCAGTAGGAGTTAATTTAAAAGACAACTCTTTTCCCGCAAGAGGACTGTTAGTAAGAAGAACACGAATAGACCCGTTACAACAGGGTTACTATAAATTATTCATTCGTTTTGAAAAGGCTTTATTTCAAAATTATTGCACGTACATACATGAAAGATATATAAAAAGGCCACAAACTCACCAAGCATGTTCTGGAGCAAGGAAAATCTACGTCCAGTCGTATCAGTTGAAAGAAATTCGCCAAAGATGAACGCTTTCTTTGCAGTGTCACAAACAAAGATGTATTGATAAGTCGCTCTTACTGAGCAAACTATGATTGATATAAATACCTGGATATGTTGCAGTCGTGGTTGTTCGCACATCTCAGAGCTAACTTCATGGATTTTGTGTTCCAACAGGACGCCTCCCCCCCCCCTACTTTCTGACACATCCCAGTTCATGACCAACGAAATGATGAACTTTTACATCACTAGATTCGTTATATTGGTGAGAATGACCTAGCTTTGTAGCATTGTCCACCTATATCCCCTGATCTTGTGACTTCTTTTGGAAGTATGTTGAGGTTCCCTTCCGCCATATCGCAATCCGAAGTCGAATTGAAAGAACGCATCAACTCTGCAGTACAGACAAGTGACAGGAATTTGCTACAGAATTTATAAAATGAGCTCGGTTATCGTCCTGACGTGTGTCGCGTAGAGATGGTATAAACTTAGTGAGTTCGTGGTTCTGGAAGAAAAGTTTAATGGCTTGTTTGACTTCCACATTACTTCCAAAGCACCTTCAGGCGAGGTTCTGGAAACAGATGACAGTCACTTAGTGCGAGATCCAGACTGTATATAGGCAATCCCAACCAAAATTTGCAAAATGGTTTTGCGTTGACGTCACCGAGTGTGGCCTCGTATTATCCTCCAACACAACAGAACGCCAGATTTTAGAAGCCTAGGCCGCTCACCTAGGCTAAGTGAGAAATGATGTATAAGTGAATCTAACTTAATAATAAAAAAACGACTAAATAAATGTCTAATAGGTAAGTGAATAAATCTTGTATAAAAAGAGAGAGAAACATTATACACAATATAGTGATAAGATATAAAAAAATTTATAAATGAAAGTAATGTTTATATAATATTATACATGGATGTGATGAATAAGCAAGCGTATGCGTGAAAATCGGCTTGAATGAGTAAAACATATTCTGGTAAAAAGATATATGAGTTAATAAAACATCTACGCAAAAAGATACATGAATGATGAATTAATAAACATCTGTGCAAAATGTGTACGAGTGGTAAGGCCTATGCATGAGAAGTTCCTTGTATGAAGAAGATGTGTAGTGATAGTTACATGAACGAGTAAAACTTATGTATAAAATATATATTACATGGCTAAGCTGTGTGATATATAGGTAAAAATAACATCATTAACGCTGTGTATGAACGAATGAAATAAACACGTTATTAATATGTGAACGAAAAAAAACAGGTAAATGGGAGAGAAAAATATAAAAATGATACACATATTTAAAAATGAAAAATAAAAATAGTTAATTTAAAGATACGAGTATGCGTGGCGAAAAAAAAGAAATAAGTAAGAAAAAATGTTTAACAGAAGTATAAAATGATATATAAATCAGAAAGAAAAGAAATCAAACCCAAAGACTCGTGTTTTAATCACATTCTAATAAAAGAGACAGAAAGAGTGAAGTAATGCATGAGAGAGAATGGTGCATTGAAGAAAAATATCAATCCTAGATGAAGACATACACTTGAGCCAAAACATTACGACCACCTGTCAATAACGAGTTGGCCCACCTTTGGCGGGCAACACAGCTTCAACCCGCTTTGGCATGGATGCCACAAGTCCTTGATATTGGCCGGAGACAGATTGTACCAGATGTTTAAGCAAAGGTCGCGCAAATCCGAGATATTGCGAATTGGTGGTCTTTGAACTCTGAGCTGCCGACATCCCAAATGTGTTCTATCGGATTGAGATTCGGTGAGTTAGGCGGCCAGGACATTAACTGGAATTCAACATCATGTTCCTGGAACCACTCCAACACAATTTTAGCCTTGTGACACGGGGCGTTGTCCTGTTGGGACATTCCATTTCCAGCTGGAAAAACAGAGGTCATGTAAGTGTGCAACTGATCCGCAATAATGTTCAGATAACCTGTAGCATTCATGGTCTGCTCTACCACAACCACGGGTCTCAGAGACGCCCAAGAGAACGTCCCCCAAAGCATAATACCGCTACCACCGGCCTGTGTATGACTTACTGTACATTGAGGGGGCAACTGTTCGCCTGGAAGACGGCGTACCCTGACACAGCCATCGGCGTGATGAATAACAAACCGTGATTGATCTGACCGGGAAACTCTCTCCCAATGATCCATGGACTAGGCACGATGTTCCCGGGCCCAGCGCAGGCGCAGTTGGCGATGACACTTGGTCAGCAAAGGCACACGAGTTTGACGTTCGCTGCGTAGCCCCATATCCAACAGTATCCTTTGAACAGTGTGCTCCGATACTATTCTACTTAGTCCTGCATTGTATTGGGCTGTCAGCTGAGCCACTGTCTGACCGGTTTTGCTTCACCATGCGAGACAGTCTCCGAAGATCTTTTTTTTTGATAGCGTGTGGACGTCCAACACCATGTCGTCTACTGCTGGTTTCACCGTCATTCAGCCACTTTGCATAAGTACTAACAACTGTTGATCGCGAACAACCCATGAGTCGTGCAGTTTCGGTAATACTTGTTCCGAGCCTTTGAGCCATGGCACTCTGACCCCTATCAAAGTTGCTTAGATTCGCAGCCTTTCCCATCACACACCGAAGTAAGTGAAAGAATGATTCTTCAGATTCTCCAGCAGCAGTTAAATACCACCTCCACCTGATCACGTGCCTTCCACGTCATCATGATTTTTATAACACAGAGCTTCAACTGATCCTTACGCTACAATATATATATAATATACACTAATGTGAAAATAAACAAAAAAACATGTCCGAGTTAAGCAGAGCCACAAATAAGAGACATTTAAATGAACAGGACATTCGATTCAGACTAATACACTCACTGGCCAATGAATTAGAAACATTTGAGATTTGCATTTGAATGCGAGATAAGGACTAAATATGCAAATTTTTTATGACGTGGGTTACACATGATTATAATGCTATTATAAGTAAGATGTAAGAGGGCTTTTTGTGATGAATCAAGAAAAATGGGAAAAACGAAAATTTTTTCACCATTTGAAAAATGGCTTATTTTTGGTGCCTGTTTAACAGGAGCCTCTATTTTGGAAACAAAAATCTCTCAGAGCTCTCGAAAGCAGCTACATCAAAAGGTTTTTAAAAGTTGAAACCAGGATTCACAGTCTCTAAAAGATGTAATGATGGTTCGAGTAGAGTTTCCCAAAAGCATGATCGCCATCATCTCGGACATATTGTACGGCAGAACAGGAACTCTAATGGGCTTTTCAACTGACACAAATCGTCAATCAGGGTTTATTTCACAAATAAACAACATTTTTTACACATAGTATTGAAAGAAATTTCTGTTTAATGTACTTGTAGAACTGTAACTTTTCCAGTTTATTTTTCAAATTCAATGCACAATATTTGAATGACTTTAATTTGTGCGAAATATATTTCTAGATAATGTTAATTATAAATACCAAGTGAAATGCATTCATGAGCAAAAGCTATATACATAAATAAAGAGACACTTTTATATATTTAATAATCATCTCGCAAAACTTGCCAATTAAATTTCTTGGACTTTGTGACATAAATTTTAACAACCTTGCACGATGTGTTGGCATCAATCCTAAGGTTTCGTTTTCTAACACGTATATTTTAAGCTTCAATAAAATACGTATATATTTAAATTTTCTGACGAAATATGCTTTTGTAACAGAAGGAAAAAAATAAAGTTTCCTGAGAAACAGATATAAAAAGAAACCATGTATTTATACATGTATGATGTTTAAATCTAACATTTTTTCAGGCGGTCTATTTGAGCTTTAACGTAACCTAAACGTAAAGTTTTTTTTCACTTGAATGAACTACTGAACTCCATTACCTAGCATTTCCGTCAAACTGCGTTTACAACAGAGAATGGAGTAAGTCAGAAAGTAGTCCATTTTCGTCATAGCACGTCATGTAAGATGGAATTTTTTATAAGTTTTACAGCTTTATTACTTTCCTTCCTAGAAATTCAAAAGGAAACTCTTGAATAAAATGCGGATGCATTTTTTAAAACCTTTTTATTTCTATATTTAATCTTGTTAAGAATTTTTTTTACAAATTTCTCTTGAATTCGAAGCAATTTTATTAAATTACCGTATTTATTCGAATCTAAGCCGCTATCGATTCTAAGTTGCAACCAATTTCTCAACGTTTTTGTGAGAAAAGAAAAGTAGTGTAAAGTGGATTATCGATATCCAATTTTACGATACTAAAATAAATTTAAAATGAGAACTAATAAGAAGTGAATAATTAGTTATTTTACTAGTATTATAAACTATTAAATACATACATGGATCTGTAACTGCTCTAATTGCTCCATTCAAAGATTTTTTTCCCCTTCGTTTCTAAGCCACGCTCGATTTTCAGCAATATTAACATAGGGAAAAATGTGCGGCTTAGATTCGAATAAATACGGTTTATCTGAATTTAAAAATACCATGTTACATTCCTTTTTGATCTTGATTTGATACATTTTTTGTGTTTTTCCTATGTATTGATTTTAAAAACAAACTGGTTAAATATAAATTTATTTGGTTACAATAATCACTGCCTTAATACCTTAAGACGTCAAAACCTTCCCCTTCAGTTTTAGAAAATTAAAATACGCTTAGAAATAATATTACAAAATTTTAGTACCAAAATTAGTTTTCGTAAAAAATAAATACCTATTATCCAATAGTATCAAATTACTTACTAATTTTTACCTAGAACTTATGTGTATATATCTAAAAATGACTTATGTGTAAAAGTTAGTCAATAAACTTAGACCACTTAAATAGCGAACACGGGACAACTTTTTTCAATCCAAGATCATCATTTTCCTCTTAGGTTCCAAAGCAATTTACATCTTAACCCATTCAGAAATAATTTAAACCACTGTTTTGTCTGCTTTTAAAAGATTTCCAATAGAAATATGTCGGTGGAAACTTAAGAGGCCAGCAAATAATCAATACGCACCACCGGAAAGGCAACAAACTCCCTTCTCTGGAACGTTTATTAAGAGAAAAATTGACTCAACAATGATTAATAGGAATCTTTCGAAAAACCATCGTGATAAATCTTTACAAAACAAAAGAATGGAGCTAATTTATTAGGTATTTTTTCGCCGAAGCTTCTCATCTGTGGGAGTCTTGAATTCCTTGTCAGATATCAATTCACTTCCATGTAAAGGGAATCGATAACTCTTCACATCTCTATCTAAATGATTAAAGAGGACTTGAAGGGGATTTGCTTTGTTGGGGATCAGCAGTTGACACACATTCCAGTTGAAATCAATTGCACTTGAGCTTAAGTATGGCTGTAGAGATAATGAATTGGATTGGGATGATTTAAAAATGGTATGTAGCGATAATTCACTTAGAAACGGAAGCGGTATTCAATAGATTTGGATGATGGTAGAAATTGGTTGTAATTTGCAAATAAATATCGGTTTATTACTTGGATGTTTTTCAAGTAAGGCTCCAGTCAATTTTCAGTTTACTGAGTTATGCTACGAGTGTGCTGTTTCTGAAATTATAGACTGTTATGTTTATTGTAATACAGTAAAATGACTCCAAAAAGATTTGCAACTTACTCTTGCTTATTTTTTCTCCGATCTAAGATCTAGTTCGTTATATTTATGTTTATTTTAGTAATATGTTACAGTCGATATACTGTATTGAGAGTCAATTAACTCTCGATAATTTCAAGTTGAAGGGACCAATTAAAAACTTTGAATTAGCAAGAGTTCGAACTATCAAGAGAGTAGGAAAAAACTCCCAAAATAAGCGAAGAGAAATTTTTTTCCTAACACAGTTAAACTTGAAACTGTGTAATAAAGCAACAATTGTACATAAAAATATTATTTTAAAGTATTTTTAAAAAGCACATATTATACAGTATAAATATTAGACAAAATTTTAAAGTCATGTATTAAAAATACATTTATGTATTAAAAACAACTATTAAAACAATACATACTGTACATAATTTTTTGACTAAAAAATCTGTTATCTTTTTTGGGTCTTATGGCATTCACACACACAAAAATAATCTAACTCTGTCAATAGATTTTTCTAGAATAAACGAAGCCTAAAAAACGTCCGCATCAACATGATTTTGAAGGGAATAGTGACACTTTAGCTTCTGTCAGAGTTTTCGGAGTCTATTCGATGATCATGAATGGGCCTACGTTACAGGGGAGATAAGCAGAGACAATACAACACAAAACATGCAAGCTCCAATCTGTTTGCTACAAAAATCTACATGATAGTGAGTGTTTGTTGGCGAGAGTTTTATTAGATCACTTCGAATTATCGCGTGTTGTATTTTGACAAGCCACATATTTTGCTTCGAAATATTGAGTGTATCAAAATGTATTGTTTTACTTCAAAATATCAAGAATTTTTTAAGGGGCTGAGCATATACTTCGAATTAGTGAGAGGTTCGTATTATCGATGGTTTGAATTAGCGAGAGTCGACTGTATTTGTTTTTAAATTTTTGAATTATCTAGGCATATTTTCTAAGTCGAACAGAAAATATAGAGAATGAGATAAAATTTCTTTAAATGTACTCTTCTGGATAAGTTTGTTGAATCCATTTATGTACGATACTCTAGAATTAAGAAAAATAATAACAATTCACACATATTAATATCATGATATTTTCAAAAATTCTATACGGATTGTAAATAAGGACTTAATATCAAAATGTTTTAAAAATAAAATTAATTTATTTTAAGATATTAAATAAAAGTACATGTGTGTATTGTCATTTTAATTACTATTGTTATTTCTGTCCTGAAATGATATGGCGATCAGAAAGATCGTTTGCGGGTTAAGAAAGATTTATCTTTCTTTCATAGAAATTACCTTGGCGACAAAATTGATCGACAATGTTCACCAATTCCATTGATTTGGTGACAGAATTGGCTGTATCCAGTAAGACATAGGAAGATTATTTCAAAAGAAAATTTCAGAAAGTCCTTTGTTGTTCTTTCTAGCCTTTTTAATGACAGTGCAACATTGAAGTCAAACATTTGACTGTGATCATGCGTTTCATTTGCCTTTTGTGCTATTGGAGATTTACACGAGAGTGTTAAATGTTTTATAATGGAAAAAAATCTACTGCAATCTAGAATAAATTATAATTTGCTTTGAAAGGTTCTACCTTTTAGTTGCGTGGACATTCCCGATCTTTGAAAGATGATATACCACGTTACAATATGCACTCACTAAAACACAGGAAATAGAATACTTAGAAACATTAATTTGATTTTATATTACAGCTAGAATTGCTTCTACAAATTAATGAAATGAATGCATACGTTGAAATACATTGATTCACTTTAAAGCTTCCTCGGAAATTTAATAATACTTACATTCAAATACATTCGCAAATTAAATTTATGCTCATGAATTCAACAATATCCTTATGACGGAAGAATGAAACATATAATTTAAAGATATTCATATAACTTGTAGAATTTTTCATGAATTATTATAGGATTTGTGATATATTGTTACAATATGTTTCATTTAATGACGTGTAAACTAAAAAAGGCTTAAGCTTTTCTTTTAACTTTCTTGAAAGCTCTTATTGGAGAAAATGTTCTGAAATGTAAGAAAATGTTAGAAAATATTTGAATGAAAGATTTTTGCAAACGATAATAAGATTATGAGATGAAACAATATCGAACACAAAATTTCGTCAGTAGTTTCTATTTATATATATTTCATGAATATATGTTTAACACATTTTAGCTATGGAAAAAGGAATTATATAGTTAAATGATATTACTGTATATCAAACATTTCATGAAATATAGGATCTAAAACAATTTGTTCATTTGGGGAAGTATATACTAACAATATATTTTTCTTTTAATATATATAATTGCGAGAGTACTTATTTGAATAAAAGGAAATGCTTTCGTTTAAATTCACTTCAGTGAAAAAATTAAAGTTTAAAAAACATATATTAAATAAAAAAAGTAAACTTATAAATGAAAATTCTCAACACTCTTGTGAATCGTGTTAATTTCGAATATATTTGACGTTATAAAGATGATATATACATTTTAATAAATTTCAATAAGCTTGCAAATATGTAATAAACATTAAAATCCCTTTTACCTATAAAAAGTGTGAGTTGAAAATCATTTTAACATGTTGAAAATGATAAAACTGAGCGTAAAACATGGAATTAATGTTGATAATTCAGGAATGTAATGTTTCAAAGTCATGTAAACCTGAATGAATGTATTTAACCTTACTGTATCATAAGGTTGCTAAAAGTAAATACGGTAAAAATCATTTAACACGAAACTGAGGGACTGAATTATATTTTTTTCGTGTTGGAGGATAATGTAAAAAAAAACCCATATATTTAACAAAATTAAGTTTATTAGAGTACATTTTATTTATATAGATATGTATATCTGCATGCATTTATATAAAAAATCAATAAGACAAAATCATTCACAAGAACTTAGTGAAATTTAATACAAAATTTAGCAATACCAAAATCTTTACAGATTTCAGTTTTCACACACATCTTCTGTCTTTAATTAACAGCCTTAAAAAGCTCCATCTTCATTTTAAGTGAGACTATTGTGCTCGTAGAAAAGTATCTTCTAAAATAGAAAAAAATACGAACACATTACTAATTTCTGTACCACTGACTCCACCTTGTAATAACCCTCCCTGTCTACCCTGTGACGCAGCTAAAGGTGTAGGAGGAAGTGAAGGATGATTCGACATGATAATTCAAAGTTATTTATTCATCGTTTAAAATTAACTCAAAAACAATTTAATGAAACATAATAAATAGGATGTTCCTGATCAGTCAACAGAGGGAGGGGACGAGAGTCGCTTTTTGGAAGAATACATCTAATAAATCAACCACTTTATGATAATCGATCTACTACCTCAATATTAATTTACACCAGTGCTTCTCAAACTCTGAATATTCGTCACCCAATATTCAGTCATAATTTTTATCACGTCCCCCCTCCATACAATAACAATATATTGAATTCAACAATACTATACTTTGAAGCTAAAGTTTCAACACGACTTCAACCTCTTGCATGCCACCGGCATATATAAACGCCTCTCTAACCAAAACGGTAATTGCCAAGGATGCATATATACGTCTTTCCGAAGTACAATATTTTCTGCTATGCATAAAATTATACCGAAGGCTTTGGAATGCAAAAAAAGGACCTTGACAGTATTTGTGAAGGATTTTCTTATTTATTTCTCCCCCTCCCCCGTACATCACATAGACGCGCGTACTTGGAAAACGATGGCAATGGGAGCGATTTGCGTTACTTTTAATCAGCATTTAAGAGATTAATTATAAACCGTACAAATTATCAAGATAAATACTAATTTTTGGATATCATTTTTAATATGACAGCCCATGGTGTCATTGGTAATTTTTAAACTTGTTCTTAACTTAGAATTGTTAAATTAATTATAAAATGCACTGTGCATTAATGACACATTTATTAATATATTATATCAGTGTAAATGTGTATTTTATTTTTCATTATGTCAGAATGTATTTTGTTTGTTTACTTTTTTATAAATTAATGATTTTCTTAAATAATCTTTTGTTTTCGACTTTTAAATATGCTCAAACCCCACAGTGTGAGAAACGCTTCTTTACACTGTAGATCTTTAACTAATTGCCACTTAACCTCTTTAATACTTTAAATATCAAACGTAATATGAAGGTGACTAATACTCGAACTGTAGGCAGTCTTCTTATCACACACACAGTTAAAGCTAAATCATTCAATTTCTTTATAACATCTCCTTCCTGTCTTTAATCTCTCACACGGACTTTCTAACCTTTTTCGGCATTCTTCTCTTTGTATCTAACTTGTCACCTTCACTTAACTAACTTTCTAACCATCTAACTTTCTAACTCGCCAATTAACTTATTTAACTCACAAACCTGAACTATATATAATAAATTTAATTTGAATATCACGTCTTCTTCTTAGGAGAAGGTTGATATTTTTAATGGCCCCAAAGATTTTCCAAAATGGTTAGTGTAAGAACGCGTATAGATCCGTAACAGCTTGAGTTTCAGTGATGAAATAAAAAGAAAAATCACCGAGATTTGAAAATAGAGTTGGCGTTAGTCGGGGTGGTGTAATTCGAGGTATTACTGTATTGTCAAATGTTCTATTTTCTATTTTCTGCTGTGGTATTACTGTATTCTGAATGGCGGCTTAATTCGATTCTTCAATTCATCAAAGTTACGAATTGGGGATTGATAAACAGTGTTTTCGACCTATCTTTATAAGAAGTCCAAAGGGTACTATGTCTAGGAATCAAAGTGGTCACAGTATTGGACTTCCTCAACGCGGGGAACTTTTTCTTACATCAAAATTCTCACTGTATATGTGTAGCAGATTTAAATACGAAAAAAAACCCTTCTACAGGGTACTCTTATTCTTTTGGTGATATCATTTTGAAACGAGGATATTGCACCATCTAGTTTGCATTTAATTTAACAGAAACTTAAATCTTTTTAACACGTTTTTATAAGCTTCACCTGTATGTAACAGAATCTTTGAA
The DNA here is from genome assembly GCA_019973975.1 of Trichonephila clavata. NCBI lineage: Eukaryota > Metazoa > Arthropoda > Arachnida > Araneae > Nephilidae > Trichonephila > Trichonephila clavata. The sequence goes on from BMAO01005946.1 coordinate 33,610, forward strand.
CTCGATTTTTACCCACTTTAAAAGGTTAGATTAATTCGAAATTTTTACACACTACTCAAGGACCGATGACAATACAATAATTTAATAACTTTGTTTCATTGTCCTGATCAGGATTAAAAGGATTTATGATTTCTCATTTCCAGATCTGGCGACTAATTCCAGATTTGGCATCTACCAAAACAGTTAAGAGTTGATTCAAATGACACTGGAATAAATAATTTCTCACAAACTCTTGGATTGAAAACGTGTACTTTTATGTATAATAATGATGCATGTTTTGGAAAGAATATTGAGCTCTTTTTTAGTGTAAAATATCATTGAGTTTTGACACCTTCTTATGCATTAAATATTTCAAACTTAGCTCAGATGGCTGACCCTACATTTTTCAAACCAGGCCGTATCAACGCACTGATAGGATATCAAAGGGTATTTATTACACATTCTAGAAAATGACTCATTTAAGATTAATTCTTCAATGGATAAATGATAGTTTTAAAAACTAAAAAACACGCTTTTATAGTAGTTTTTACCATAATGACATTAATATTCTCGTTAATCATTTTATTCTTATATTAAGAATTCTTTTTAATTTCAGTTCGATGAACTATAAAAGCGTGTTTTTTAGTTTTTTAAACTATATTTTCTACAGAAACTAAGAAAACTCAGTGAAAATCTTTACTTTTATTTCGTTTTTGAAAGTGTAGCCATACTTTTCGAACACCCTTAGCTGATTGGGTTGCGTAGAGGGTTAGACGCTGGCCTTGCACCCCAGAGTTTGTGGATTCATCCGCGGCCCAAGTCGGAGGATTTTCATGATGCAAAAAATCGTCAGTGTGCATGTCGTGGGCTTATGCGGGACGTTAAAGATCCCTGGAGTGCCTGTTTGGCTTGGGTGCTCTCGGCAGAATTAAATTCGGGTCACAATTTCGCATTGTTAGAGCCCGGATGCCTTCCTCTGGGGAGAAACTGAGCATCAAAATTGCACTGCGGCAATTGATATCCACCCATACGGTGTTCCACACTAAAAGGTGAAAACAGCTCTCTGGGAATGCTCTAGGTCTGAAATGGTGATAACCAATCCGCAGCCCCATTTGGATGAAAAAAACTTTTCTGGCACTCAATAATAATACAAGGTGTGATACTCACGCACACACACAAACGAAACTAAGTGTGTAGCTTGAAAAAGAAGTAGAGTTGGCAACAGCTGCTTTGATGACATTATACCCCACACCTCCTCTGTCCATGTGGCTATCGTCTTAATCGATCCCGCCAGTTGGGAGTACAGCTTCATTGAGTGAACATGTGCAACTGCATTCTACCGGGAAAATGTCGAATCAACTTTAGCCGCGAAAACATTTCAGATATTAACCGAGGCTTATGGAGATGAAACGTTGTCTCATGCATATGTGCTTAAATGGTGTAAAAGGTATTCAAGGGGAAAGGGGGTGTCCGTGTGGAAGATAATGAACCTGCTAGTTCCCCAAGGTCAGCGATTACAGACCAAAACAGAACCAAAATTTGTGATATGAGTGGGTTCCCCACCTACATCAGTGATCAGACTGTTAATAAACACTACTACATTGAAGTACTAAAAAGACTTCCTGAAAAATTAGGAGGAGGGGGAGACTGAATTGGGGAATGATATATCGCTTTCACTAAAATAATGCATCCGCACACATGGCCCAATCTTTCGAGCAGTATCTAACTAGCAAAAACATTAGTATGATGAGGCATCCTCCTTATTCACCTGAGTTGGCCCCATGAGACTCTTTTTATTGTCTACAATTAAATCTTGTTTAAGGATAACCCATTTTACCTCAGTTGAAGAAGTTCAGTCAAAAACGGAAAATCTAAAGGGACTTCCAAAAATCTCGTTGCAGAACTCGTACCAGCAATGGCAGCACCGAATGCAGAAGTGTGGAGGGAACTACTTTAAAGGTGATACTGTCACGGAAAACTGATTCTGGAAGTACAATGATGAATTGGACCAGTCTCGTTTTTTTGTGCTGCATCTCGTTTATATTAAGCTTGGTTTGATTACAGGGATGCCATGCTCGCAATTCTAAATTGATTTAAAATAGCCATTTATATTAAAACAAACTGTGGGCTAAAAGATACTTTTCATTTTTGTCGAAAAGGCTATTTCTGTTTTCTTTCATTTTGCCTATTCCACTCATCTAAGCCATTTCCTCAAATATCGTATCTATCTATTCAGAAACTCATTGGTCAAATGTCCTTTCATCTAATAGAGCTAATCGTCCGATTCGGCTCGCCTGATGCCAATGAGTCTAGAAGAATCGTTTATCTAATGACTCGATTTGTTGTGTGCCAATGGATTTCCTGCATTATGTACTCACTCATGTTTATTAGCTGTAATGTGATCAATAGTTGACAGGTAGATTTTTCGTATGTAGCTATGTGAAGAAAGTTTGTGCAGATTATTTTTTAGAACATGCATTATTTTTTAGTATGTATTATGAAATTGCTGTTTATTGCACTCCTATATTATAATGTTTGATTAATTTCTGGATGGATGATTCTGAAGCATATATTCTTTACATGCTCCAAATATTACTTTTCTTGAATGGAAAAGTTTTAACACTAAACACATACCAACATTTAATACATGCCTATTTTCTACCATAGAAGAACTGATCTTTTGACCGGGTATGGTACTGAACCAAGGCGTTTTTGACCTTCGGAAAATCAAAATTATTTTTTGATTTTTATCTTAAAAAAAGTAAATTTAATGCTGATTCCAAAAATGTATAACATGTATAGGTTTAAAGCTTAATACCCGAGTAATTGCAGTTTTAAAAAGTAAACAACAGCTATGGCGGTTACAACAAATATATTTGTATCTGGAGAAAAATATAAAGCTATAAACATTCCCTCACAAAACTAGTTATTTTCAAGATTAAAAACATAATTACAAACATTTACATAATTTTTTACACATGTATTTAGAGACTTATCTGCAAAAGAACTTTTACTAAAATGTTTGCATGATCGTACCCAGAACCCAAATGAAAGCTTTTATAACTTTGTATGGAATCAAATTCCAAAAAACATAATTGTGAACAAAAAAAATTTACAAATTGGTGTAATGGACGCAGTGATATGCTTTCATGAAAATGCATATGCAGGAACAAAATCATTAAGAGCACTAAAAACAAATCTTCGGATAAACACTTGTGAATGTCTTCAAAAAATTAACAAAGTTTTAATTTGTGAAGCAGAGATGACAATTTAAAAAGACAGCAAAGAGGCCAAGACAAAATAAAAGGGCGAAGGATGCTTTTGAAGTGTTCATGCAAGATGAATACAAATCTGGAATATTTTAAATATCAAATTTTAGTAAGCTGCACCATATTTAGTTCTTTTCATATTACTCAAAATGGGTTTTTCTAGTTCTTAGGTACATCCGCAGAAAAATCTGTTATATTTTAGTGAAATTTGATATGAGCTCTTGTATAGAAAAAATGTATTTAATGCTACTAATTTAATTCCTGAAAAATTAGTATTTTTATTTTTACTGCCAATTTTCTAAAAAAAAAAAATCACAATTTTTATTAAAATTTTAAAAAAACGAGATTCAAATTTTTTAAGAAAAATTTCTAAGCAATTAAATATTTAAAAAAACTATATATATATATATATATATAGCTAGAGCATTTGAATGGAGGTACAATTTTGTAACTAAAACAGCATGATGTGTTGTTTTATATGGTATTGTGGCGGAATCTAAATAAGCCAGTAACAGCCTCCGGACAGGAGTGATCACTTTTGTCTAGTGGTAAGTTACGCGCTTACGAATCGGAAGGTACCGAGTTCAAACCTCCGATAGTATAAAAGGAAAACTACAGGTACCTAATCGACACCATGTGTACGACATCACCTTTTGAAGTGTACTTTTTCAAATCCTTATATTCCTAAAAATATTGTACATATTTAAAAAAATTTATGTTACAGTATATTAAGAAAAGTATGTAGATTGTGTGACACAATTTTTTTGGTTATGGAGTCTTTTTATTTTTGAAAATAATGTTCCTTCGAAAATCGAAATTTTGCTTGTTTTGCGTCATCGAGAATCGTCCCGGTTCGCTTAAATTCAAATTCTATATTAATGTGTACAAAACACCAATACAATCTATATTGTTCAGAAATTAAAATATATGCCATACACCAATTTATAAGCACATGATGTTAATTTTTTTTTACTATGAAATTACTCCTTGTTAAAATGGCATTAAACACACAAAGCAATTGATTTTAAATATGTTGTAAAATTTTCCTTGTTTTTTCTTTAGAATCACAGCAATACCCCGAACTTACGCTATAGGAGGGACTGAGTAATAACGGCTTAAGTAGGGGTATAATTTCTCATGTAAATACAATAAATCATTTTTTGTTGGGCTGGAGACGAAAGAAAATAATAATTTAGAAAAAAAACATTCAATAAAATTATAGATAACACAAATACAAAATCGCAAACCAAAGTTATTTTGATATAGAAGGTTTCATAAAATCTAAAGTGTAGTCTGCTTGCTAAAAGATTTTTTTCCTCCAGCAATCCTTCCTCAAAGCATGCTAATATTTTTATTTATTTATTGTTTTGTTTTTTAAAAAAATACGCTCTTCGTTGGAGTCTGTATTTTTTTTAAATTTGTAACCTTTTTTCAATAAAACTGAGGCTTTCTGTCAAATTGTGATAGCGGTTGGTTCCTGCTTACATCTGAGCCCCCTGTCTACCTGTAAACCCGGCTAGGAGTGTGAGATAAACTGAATGATCCACAGACATGATTTCAATCTATTAAATATATTACTTCCAAATATCAATCAGACACAATAACAATCAATTTAAAGTAGGTGATTAAACAGGAGATAGCGGAAGTGAGATTCTATAACACGGGGATACTACTACAGACCCTCAACTGAATCTAAGATAGCTTAAATACGCTTAAATATAACTACGTCGCACACTAATGAGACAACTTCTACTCAATCAAGCTCACGATACCTGTACTTTTTATGCATCGTATCCTACGCTGGAAACTTGCAGGTGATCTTATTCGGCTTGATCAATGTCGTTGGATCCACGCTCTGTAATCTTTTTCCTGGACAATTCCAAGACCTCTAACTAATTCCACTCTCCTCCCCTCTCTTTCAATCTTCAACAAACAACTAACTCGAGACTCTATGTTAACTTCTACGTGCCAACTCCAACGTGTCAACTCACAAACTCGCGAAAACAGAATTTATATAATATACTTTATTCACATAATCACGATTCCTTACTAGGTGAAAGTTGATTAAAATAAATATTTTTCTAAAAGTACAGATCCGTCACAAAATTACCAAACATCCTTCGATCTTCTGATTGAACTGCGTGTAAAGATTCAAATTCTTCTATGACTTATTCTTGCTCATGCATTTTTGTAAACTCATCAACTGTAGCTCCTGATTGTGGGAAACTAGCAATTCTTGAACGGTCATCATTACCCACTTCTAAATTTATTTACCTGGCAAGATCGACATTTTCTTTAATCACATTACCAATTTCCTCAGGAACTGACACTAATTTCATCTAAGTTTCAGTGGTGATAAAAAAAATATAAATAAATAAATAAAATAATAGATGATATGTGAATATTGTGTAACTCTGAATTCGCGGAAGTTGAGGTATTACTGTATATGTTTATGTAATAAAATACCACATATTTACGCAATTGAATTTTTGTACTATACGTTTGTACATTTAATAATCATCCTCCATGTTTAGAGATTTAGTAGAAGTAGTGGTACTATATGTTTTTACGATAATTTTTAGCATTGTAAGCCCTAATTAATTTGGATAGACGTTTAACATTAAACGAAAAGACAGGCTGAAATTAAATTTCCTGAGCATGCGGTGAAAAAAATATTTTATTTTACAAATTTTGCTTCTGTAAAAATTTTTTACAATCAATTCGTTTCTTGGCTGAAATAAAATATAAATATAAACTTTCCGAATACTTTCCTTCCGTCGTCATCATTACGATAATGATTGAAAAAAACAATATGCATATAAAAAGGCACAAATAAATAAATAAAAGGATTTTCTACAAAGTGTAGCTCCTAAATTTGAATTAAAAGATCTTTTAAAAATTTCGTTCTGCATTATACGCTTATAAACTGAGATTTTTTGTCCTTTAAAAATAATTATTGCTAAATCTTTTGTAAAAGTAGAGAGTAATATTTTACCCAAAAATAATATTACAATATTAAAAATAATAGTTTTGGTTGGAATTATTTAAGTTAAATATCAATGTATGAATAATGGAATGGACTACTTACTTATAAAAGTTAGATGAAATTGTATCATATTTGTTTCCTAAATTGCATGTTTCCAGACATATTTAATTTAAATAAGTATATATTTGAAATCTTCGAGTTATCTATATAAATATACTTCTATCCATTGGGTGCATTTTCCCTAAAAACTTTTTTTTTTCTGAGAAATAATATTTAGAAAACCGAATGTTTCGTAAGATGATCATATTTGTATTTACATGTAAAATAATAATTGCAATTTAAGTACATTTAAATTACTTTCAATTTACAGGAAATTTATTCAATAAATTGAAAGCACTTTTTCTAATAATATAATATACATTCATGAGAGCAGTAAGTTAAGATTTATTACTTAAAATGCATTTATAATTTTTTTAAAAAATATTTTAAGTCGTAAGATTTAAAGTATCATAAAAAAATTTTCTTGCTTTTTATTTAATTTGGTAAAACTGTGGTATGTTTTCGGAAAAAAAAATTGATGGAATTTGTCTGCTTTCAGAATAGAATATTAATAAGCAGACGCTACTAAAATAAATCTTTAAAGTTTAAATCCCAACGAAGTAGTTTTTGATTAAATCTCGTGAAATAGCTCAGTTATTAACGTAAAAATCATAACCCGGAAGAAGATTATTTGTAAAAACCTTGTTATTACCGTCATAATACTCCATTTTTTTTTCAAATCAACTTTCAGAATTAGAGAACTAAATAAATACAAGTTTCTTAACCAAACGAAATCTCTTTTATTGCCATTCTACTGAAAGAAATTTTAAAGTTATTCATTTTTAATAAATATCGTCTGCATCTGATAAAAATAGTAACTCGCATGAAGAAAATATTTTTCATAGCAAATGTCGTCTGCTTTAACCAATAAAAATAAAATAAAATAAATATTATTATATTCTTAATATTCAAACTCCGATTCTATCAATGGAAAATGCCATCCATGTAATCAAATTCGAAATGCAAATTTTCAAGTGGTGTAATTTGGAAATTTAATGAATATATTATCAATCTAAATGTCAAGCATTTCGCATTGTAATAATCAATTGTTCTAATCAATGTTAATAGAAACTAAACAAATATAATCTTAAGTAATTGATAAAATATCTTCTAAATACAACCTGCCCAAAAGATTTTTTATTTAATTCTATAAATGGCGAAAATAAAACAATTTATTTTAAAGTGCATTTTTGTCTCAAAAATGCCAAAAAGCATGAATACAAATGCTGAATGTTTCATTCAAAACCAAATACATCTAAGCAAAAATGGAAAATCCTCAAGCAAAATTGGATGTATCTATACTCAAACAAAATCAGCTTTTTTATATTTTTTGTTCAAAGCTGGATATATTCCATCTATTCGTGGACGAAATCGATTTTTGTATTTTTTTCAGAAAAGTATTTCGGTTTGTGTTTGGTCTTTTTTACTTTTATTTTTACGATTTATAAGCAACAATTTGAAAATAGTTTGATGGTTTCATTCATTTATTATCTATTTATGGTTATTATCAGAAGTATTTTATATATTTTTGATTTATTAATAATGATTCTTAAATTTTGGATTAAAAACCGAATATTGAAACATATAAAAAAAGTTTTACTGTCCCACAAAAATATTTGTATTATGAATTTTATTTTTATAAGAGTATATCTATCAAAGAAATATGCTTATGAAAGCAGAATATGCTCTGTTATTCGTTATTATTACTTAAATACTTAATATCTTTTTATTGTTGTTATGTAATTCTTATACACTATGTTAAACTTAAAAATAACTTTAAAACTATATATTACTTTACAGAAATATTATGTTTGGAAAATAAAATATAATAATTTTATGTAACATTTAATGATTAATAATTTTATGCAAATAAATTTCAAAGATATTGATATGATTTTTAAATCTTCTAATATTCGTTTATGATGAAAAAAAGAAAGTTGTCCCAATTTTAATTAAAATTACTATTATTAGCAAAAATTAACCTCTCAGTACACTATATTTAATTTTCTTATGCTTCATACTAGCTGTTACCTTTCAGCTTCGCTGAGGGTTTGTTGATGATGTTGTAGGGCTATATATTGTTTTTAAGTTATTGATATCTGAGTTCTAGACTTAAGCTTTCAATAGTCTTGAAAAACATTCTTTTTGCTCTGATCTCTTGATTAAATAGGAACAAGTATTTCTAAGACAAAAGTGTATTCTTCTTTTATGTCCCCGTAAATCCCCCTAGAATTTGATCTCTACTCAACAATAGAAACATACTCACCAAATTTCAAGTATGTGGGAAATCAGATAATAGATCAAATCTAATAGATCAAAAATGAGAGTTTATCATCAATAAGACATTCGTAACTAGCTACAACTTCAAGTGGGAGTCAGTTTCAGCAAAACATGGTGTTAGCAGATATCTATTCAACGAAAGTAACATGGCTGCCAAATTTAAAGTCTCTTGGTTTAACAGTCCGAGAGATCTCAGAGATTTGAGTGAATGAATGAGTCACTTTTCTCTTATATCACAGCGTTTTTCATGATGTTGTATGAATAAATACCGTTAGTAAAAAAATACTGATAACTAAGCCTTAGCATTAAGCGTTCGATTTCATTGGAAAACATTCTTATAACCTTGAACTCTTGTTTTAAAAAGGTAGAACTGGAATTTCTAAAATTAAAGATGAATTATCTCTCAATCTAACGAAACTCCCTCTTCCAAAGTGGATTTTCACAAACCCATTTTTAGTGTATCTCTATTCAATAAAATAAACAAGCTTGCCAAATGACACGGAAATAGTTTTACCAATATGCCCCATAAACTCCTTGAGTTTTGGTTTTCTAAGACCAGTGATTAGGGAATTTCAGTTCAACAAAAGAAATGTGCGTATGAAATTGAATTACTATAGGTCTAGTAGTTCGAAAACGGGATTTTTTTTATCCGTAACAACACCAATAGCTCCTTACACCTCTCCCTCCTTCCTATAAGAATCTATTTGGTAAAATATTTATTTAGCGAATCTCTACTACGTTAAAAGAACATGGTGTAAACGTTCCCGCCACACAGCTGCGAGTATGGACATCACACGCACATTGACACCTGGATCATTAAAAATATTGCCCGGTTTGTCTTGGACTTCGCCCCGGCACCCTTTGGCACCACAAGGAACTCCTTATTCCATGACGTACCGGATGCAACCCGAGGATGAAAACAGCCGCCTGTGAAGTTCCCGAAAACTAGAGAGGGCCGAGAGAGAAAGAAGAGATGCAGTGAAAACTTCACTGGGAACAGGCGCCAAAACTCCTCCCTCACAAACCAACATAATTTGGGACTCTAATATAATCTATTTACTAAGTTAATAACTTCAAAGTAAATCTGTAAATAATAGCTGTGACTTAATTAAACTTCACATTTTATTTAACCAATATCACGCTACCTTTATTTCTCTCAAACGTCACAATGTCTGCACACTTTCAACTCTTTAGGTCTGCTGTTGCTTCTTATGCCACCTGATCTCGATTGCGTCATATCCAGGCCCCCGAAATTCATCATGGCAAGGGGCTAGATATACGCCTGTCGTTGACCGTAGCCATGCGCACCATACAAGTGACAGTACGATTTAGCTCGGTTCCACCCCAATTTTGAGGGAGAACACCCTGGAAGAGGGTTATGGACTTCTCCCACCCTACTTGAACCAACTTCATGAGAGGACTTGTGGCTTGACGGCTATTTATAGTACCCCTCTGCCGCAAAGGCACGTGGCCGTGGTAGCCAAGTGGTCAAGGCATCGGTTCATGGCTAGCGTGTCATGAGTTCGAACCCATTACCACAGAAGACCCGTCGTGTAGGGGAGCGATGCACGTTAAATCTGTCGAGAGCTCAAAATGTCCTCCCGCTGGTGTGGTAGTTAGGAGAGGGGTGTGCCAGCTCAGGTGTCGTCCGCGTCACTTGACCATGGTTCAAAATTGCGCAGTCCGTCGCCAAAAGCCCTCGTGTATAGCTAAACAAAGCAACGTTAATATTCACTCACTCACTATCGTAAAGGCACTAATGCGCTTACAAAAATCTTTGCCTTCTCCAGGAATTAAACCTAGGTTCAACGGAAAAGCAGACAGCCTCGCTAACCATTACACGGGATGGCAACAGTCTGCGGGTCTACAATTTCAAAACCGAAAATATTTAGAGCCCCCTTAATACCCCCCCCCCCCTCTTGAAGGTCGATTTTCGTAAAAAACCCGTCCGTAGCGGATCTCTATTCCTTGAAAGGAATAGGGCTGCCAAATTTTAAGTCTGTAGGTCTAATACTTTTTGAGATCTCTTGAAGAGCAGGGACAGATTAAGAAACTGGTATTCCAGTTTTAATTGAAAGTGTAAAGTTAACCAAAACTGTTAGGTTATTATTTTAATGGACTGCAGTGATTATAATTTTATAAGAAATCCAAAGGTTTTTAAATCAATTTCTTTTTATTTATGCGACTTCCGACATGAAGTCTTTGGAAGGAACAGGACAGTTTTACAGAAGCATTCCAACTGAACAAAACACATGGCTGTGGCAACCCTAAGCGTCACCCTTATTTGTTTACAAATTAACATCGCCACGCTATGGCACCAGCGTGCCAAAGTAGACGTTTACATGGGCCTGAACAAAAACTGTAACCGCATACTGCTCAAGATAATCAACTTTGATTAACTTATAACAGAAAATTACACCATTATTAATACCTAATGTCTCAAGAAAAATCAAAATGTTCATAAAACGAAAAGAACTCTCATAAATACACCTCACACTGTGCATTAACAAAACCTCAGAATAAAATCACAAATCAGCCACGCCAGGTGTGCAATAAAAAAAGTTCACCTTAAACATCCCCTCTAGCTGCTATGAATTGAACAACTAATCAACCCCAGCACCTTGCAGCAAAATCTTCTCTCCCTAAAAAAAAAAAAGAAATCTAAAGGTAAAAATTTATCAGGTTTGATTCCTTTTTTTTTCGTTCAGGGGAAACTACGAAACCGTTGTTCAGAATTCCACTTCACGCCTAATCCACTTTTACCCCAAATCGAAGCACTATTTTACACCCTTGGAGAGCTGAGTGAGATTTTATACAGTTCATTTCCATGTGATGAAGGCTATAAATTGCCAAGTATTTTACCGACTCCTTTTTCCTCAGATTTTGGATTTAGCTCTCAATTTTTTTTATTCTTTTTCCCTTCGCCTTTCCTTAGCTCCCTATATATATAGATATATATCTTTTATTATATTTTTACACTTATATTTTTGGTTTTTGAAGGCACCCTTTACTATTGCTTCTGGTGTCAGCAATAAAGTAAGCCACCCGGCCCAAGAAAGTTTGTACCCTCCCGCTGGCATCAATATGCGAGTCCACACGTTTAGTCGATGCTCTGAAAGGGGATCAGGTAGAAATAGAGTCGGGCTGTTATTTATAGGTCGTTTGTTTTTGATATTGTGGGTGAGGTATGACAGATATGAGTCCTTTGGTTATGTGTGTGAGAATAGTATTGGTTGTTTTGCTTTTTTTCGGAAGTTTTTTTCTTTCAAGGTATTCGACTATTTGCAACAACTATTTTTTTTAAATAGAGATATAGGGAATTTTTTTTGTGGTTTTTAGAAATATATTTCGTACGTTGTAAGAAAAAAAACCTAAAATTAAGAAGAGAAAAATAAATTATTATTACTAAAATGGGAAAAAACTGGTAAAAATTTACAAAAAATAATATAAACGGGGACCTTTCTGTACCAAATTTTATAAACAATTTTCAATTATGATGTGTTGCTATGTTATTCATTTTTGAAATGATACTCAGGATAAAAGATACTTTAATTTTTACAAAAACTATATCGCTTTATCTTCATTATTGAAGGAAATTGCTTAAAAAACAGTGATTATATATAAACATAACGGACTGTAAATTTCGTAATAAAACAGTGATTGATAAATTTGAAGTTTAAAACACTTCTACTATTGTACAGAACATACACAAAAAATTTCGGTCAATTATTTTCAAAGTTTTTTTAGCAATCGCTGTTTCCAGTCTGAACATTTCCAAAAAAACACGTTTCGAGTAAAACGCTTTTAAAGTATGACATCTGCTTTTACTAAAACACTTGTATCTTTTGTTCTAAAGAATGGAAAATGATAAACTTTGTAGTTTTGTAAAGCTAATAAGATTGTCTACAAAATAAAATCATAAAAATTTGTTAATTTTTGGAAAAATTCAAAAAAAGAATGGCACATGCCTTAATTGTCTCCATTTACTTTTGAAATATTCCTGAGTAATCCATTGGACCACGCATTGCTAAAGTAATAAGTTCGACTATTGGTCCCCTATTACCCTGATTGGCAACTGTAATAACGCCAACATTGATAATTCTGGCGAGGAATTTTTAAAAATCTGTGGAACTCCAACATCTGTACGATAGCTTTGAGGATCAACCTTGCCTTAAGATATATGTACAATAAAGCTCCTATGAGTTTTTATTTTTTTGGAACCCAGCTGCATCTGAGCTGGCTTCTTTGTCACAATGCGAAAGACACCAAGCAGAAAATCAGTTGTTGGTAATATAAATGTATGTACTTGTGTGTACCTGTATTAAAATATTCGCTGAGTTACATAAAAATACTTTTTGTTAATTTCATAAAAAATAATAAAAAAGAAATTTTTGCATGAATTTAAATTTGTAGTTTTTCCAAATAACTTTCAGCAAAAAAAAAGTATTTAGATTTCTTTCTTTTCAGAATAGCTATTCACATCCATTATTGAAATTATAAAGCTTATTATTATTAATAATTAACATAATTTATGTAAAATTTGACATTGGATTGATTACTTTTCACAAAATAATTCCTGCTAGGGAGTTTGTAACATATTGTTTCACTTTTGTCCCTTATATCCTAAAATAAAATGGTTGTAAACGCGTTTAGTTGTGTCATATTTAATGACAAATTTAAAAGTTATTGACAGTAAGTAATCCTTCAATGTCATTTTCATTCATATAAGATGTTTATAAACCTCTTGGTAGATCTGAAGCGTCCACTATACATCAACAATCATATTAATCATTTCCGCTGTCCTAACTTAGAAAGGTCAACTGGTTTTTTGAAAAGAACTCCAAAAGCTTTCAAATTTTATTTAATAACGTCATTGTATGTACTCAAGACTTGTTATCGTACAATGATCATGTAATGAATTTCTTTTTAAAGAAGCTACCTTGGGAGGTAGCAGATCAAAGATGATTTCTCTTTAGCAAGTTTCACAATTTTAATCTCATTTCAGGTAAGTAAACATTTATTCTTACCTCTTAGCTTCTCTTGTCCGTATATCAAGTATTTAGTTCTAATCTTTAAATTAGTTCTTCTCAAAGTTTCACTATTCACGACCTAATATTCAATCATAATTTTCATCGTGCTCCCTCATACAATAACAATGATTTGAATTCAATAATACTATACATTGATGCTAAAACGACGATTCGACTTTAACATCTTAAGTGCCACCGACGTATATAAACGTCTCGCTCAGACAAAGCATTAATTTCCCTGGACGTATATATGCGTCTTTCGGAAGTACGATCTTTTCTGAAATTATTCCGAAGGCTTTGGAATGCAATAAAAGTCCTTGACAATATTTGCGAAGGATTTACTTATTTCAGATTATTTTTGCTTCCTTATTCCTCCCCCCCCCCCAATAAGCGCGCCTATTTGGAAAACGGTTGTATCGCGTAACTTTTAATCGGAAGTTAAGAGATTTATTATAAACCGTACAAATAACCAAGAAAAGTGTTAATTTTTGTATATAATTTTATATATGAAAATCCCATGGAGTCATTGGTAATTATTAAACTTGTACTTAACTTAGTATTGATAAATTAATTATAAAATACATTGTGTAGCACTGATACATTTATAAGTGTTGTATATCAGTGTAAATGTGTATTTTAGTTTTTATTATGCAGAATATATTTTGTTAGTTACTTTCAGTAAAATAATAATTTTTTAAATAACTCTTTGTTTTCGACTTTTCAATAGGCTCGCATTCCCCTCTTAGAGTTACCACGCCCCCCAGTTTGAAAAACGCTGCTTTAAATTAATAAAAGTAAATCGCTGTGAAAACTTGTTTGTAATGATTTCATATCCGATTTAATCGCTTCTTTATCCATGCAGCGTCCGCATCCCCCCCCCGATAACTCCAATAACCAGCGTGATATCCACTTCATCCAATATAAGAAGGTACCATTACAAGTTATTATTAGCTAGATTGCTAGAAAACTGTTGTTCACAAATTATTATTTCTGAGTAATCGGTTCCAGCATGCATGTTTGGCACACAACTGACTTTTTGTATAACAACATTTTGGTTTATGTACCTTTCCAGGTTATAATAACCCCCTCGCGCAGGGGTTAGTAGTGTTTGGGGGCTCAAGAAAAGATCAGCCATATAACCATTTTAAATTATAACTTATTATACTCTCACTTAAATTGAAAACAACTCAATCAGCTCCCATACTCACTTCTACTAAGTATAGGAGCAATTACACGGCAAAAAGAATACCTAATATTTGAGTATACTTTAATACACTTACTCTTGGAGCACTATGGATTTCTACAGTCTAATTTACCATAATTTTGTTCTTAGTTGTTATATATCCGGTCGTTATAATTAAGCTCTATCTTGTTGACTAAATCGTCATTTAGCATTTTGTGATCATTCAGCAATTATTCGTCGACTAACTTTCGACTAGATCTCAACCACTGTCCACTAACTAACTTCACGTATCTGAAAGTCAATGCTTAAATAGAACCCTTCATTTGAATAACTCAAGAAACTTTTCAATAGAACAACAGTTAAAAAGAAAAAAATATTACCCCCAAAGGATTAGTGACAGGTTTGCGGATAGACTCGTTACAAAGTTATTATAATGAAAGGATTGATCAAAAATTGGGTAAATTCTGAAGGGTTGTTTACAGCTCTCATGTAACTGTTGTGTGGTACTTGTTCAAAATTTAAGAGTTTTAAGCACTAATTCCATTAAAAACATCGGAGTAATTGGACCTCAAACACCACATATGATGGGATCTATTAGAATGGTGAGAACAGCATCTTATATATGCGTTGTCGAAATTGCTTGTTTTGGACTCAGAATGAAGATGTCTGTCGCCAATAATTTAAAATGAAACAACTGTAAGCCCTTTTGTAATAGAAAATAACTAAGCTAATTTATAATTAATTTATAGAGATACTATTGGACCAAATGAAAGAGCTATTGGTATAATACCTCAGCAATTTGAAGAGAAAGATAATTGCACATGTGACTCTATAGAGGGAGCAGAATGCTGGGAATGCATGCGATATCGTCAGATTCCACCAGATGCGTGTGTGCTAGCTTAGAAACTCGTAAATAGGCACTGTTCACATTATGGAGGCCACCTCACCATACGACTGTCAGTGCCGCAACTTGCTGCAGGAACTGAGAAAAAATATCAAGAACCTCTGATGTGACGTGCTGACCATCAGGGTCATGATTTTGCATGATAATACTTGTCCTCATGTGGCTGTGGTGGGCAACCCTTTCGCTACATACAGTAAATCCGCCCTACCACCAGTTGCTTTCCACCGCATCTTTGCTTACCATTGGAATCGGTATAGTGATTATTCGCCCATTTACACAGATGGTTCGAAACGAACGGGTTACGTTGAGTGTGGAGTCGTGATGGAAGACAATATACGCGGTTATCGGCTCGATAATTCTTGCAGCATTTTCATTGCCGAAGCCATCGCCTTGTACCGCGCACTTCAATTAGTTGACTCCAACACACCTTGTAAATTCTGTATCTATACTGATAGCATGAGTGTCTTAGAAGCGCTCGGAAACTACAACGATCGGTGTCATCCTGTGGTGTGTGATATAATAGACATCACGAGTCGACTGAATGGTGAGGGTTGTGATATACAGTTTTGCTGGATACCCAGTCACGTGGGTATCATAGGCAATGAACAAGCGGACATGACTGCTCGGTCGGCCACGACGCACTTGCCGCTACCAGTTCCCCTTTGTGACATGAAGCGCGTCATCCAGCATCATATTGATAATGCCTGGCAGGAATCATGGAATTTACAGACTGATAACAAGCTGCACTGCGTGAAACCTGTCATTGGAGTTTGGCCCGTAATGCCGATGCGAAGAAACGATGTCAAACTGGCTCGGCTTCGCATTGGTCATACTCGTTTTACGCACAGGCATCTTTTAGCTGGTGAGAATGCTCCAGAATGTCCTTCATGCAAAGTCTCTTACTCTGTTCATCACATATTAATAGATTGTCCAGTTTTTAATCATCATCGCATCATTTTTTTTCGTACATCAGTTTTATCTTTATCTGATTTGGTTGGGGAAAATCCCCTTTTGCATTTCTACGTTCAATTGGTTATTTATATCAAATATAATTTTTTACAGAATTTTTAATGCATTGTGATCTTTTTATACATGAATTACTTTATTTACTTTTCTAAAAATCATGCAAAATATTACTATTTAATAATTTTCAAATTATATTTTCCATGTGAAATTTTGTTGAATCAGTTTGATCATAATCTAACATTTTCAAATTTTATATGATTTAGAAACAGTTTTCAAAATTTTAGGAACTTTTGAATCATTGTTTATGGCAGCTTAGCCTAACTTGGCTCTTGTGCTATAAAATCACACAATCAATCACAAACACTCAACTTGTAAATGCAATTTCTGAGTGAGAAACCCACTTGATTATTTCCTTTAATACTCTGAGATTGTGAAAATATGTTCATTTATCTATACTATTTTATGAACCGTATTACTTATTCGTTTTTAAGGAAGGTTTGTTGTTTATCATTTATTCAAGGGAAAAACAAATGAAAATTAATTAACAATTCATATGCTAATTTTCTCCTTATTTCTATTTTACCTAATGCTACAGCCCAACGAAGTCTTACAAAGTTAAATGATAAAATTTTATCTACATATTACAATTTACTAAGGCTTAAGAAACCTGAAATTAATATTAGAATGTAAACTGTGCTTTATATATTATTGTTATATTATATTCAGAATATTAACATGCATTTTTTATACTTTTCATGTGATTTCATATATTTGTTTCATATGTACTTAATCACTAGCATAATTCATTCACATTATTAATCATTCCATACTATTTTGTTAGTTTGGTTAGTGTTTAATAAATTACTCATGAGTTTAAGTACTCAATTATTTTCTGTTCCAATACTAAGGAAAAAGTTATTTTTAGATTCTTTTCAAAACAATTCGTATAATATTCTTATTTCTCTAAACAAATATTTTAAAATTTGTCTTTTAAACCTACAGTGTCGGTTCATATTAGAAATATTGACTCAAATAAGTCTAAGTTAGTAGAAAAGCATACTAATTCATATTTCAAACAAGGCAGAAAAAACATATTTACATACAAAAACAAAAAAGAAAATATAATAAGAACCACTTTTTACCATTAAATTCAGAACTAGAAAATATTGTTTTATTGCTCTGGTTCTCGACTTTAAAGTGGTTTTACAGTAGTATTCTGAAGAATATTGTATTTCTTCTTTTATTTAAAAACAATATTTGCCATTGAAGAAATCTTTTGATCTTCTATCGCTATGCGAAGTGTAAATGGTTCCTGTTACATGTAACAAAAAAGTTCTGACTTGAAAGTATTTGCTTAACCTCGTGTCCAATTCAACTCAAAATATTTTTTTCCCACCTGAGAAGGGAAGTTTTGTTCAGTGGAATATTTTTTTCACAAGTACAAATCGAAATGATTGTTTGCTATTGCAAGTGCTAAGGGGGAAAAGCGGGAAGTAGTGTATAAACACATGTTCTACGATGAAAACACTAAAATATTTCTGCGATATTTTGATGTTTTTTTCAATCCTTCGTTCTTATTTTATAATAAAAATATAGCGAATTTACTGCGTTTTTTTCAAAAATCATTGATTTTGTTCTTTCTGTCTAACATTGTCTCGTTTTTTAAAAATACATTCGAATTTTTCTTCATGCTTAAGTAATTTGTGAAACAATAAATACATTTCAGGTTAGTAAGCAATGTAATTTTAAAAAGCGATCAAATTCGCTATAGCAAATTAATGCTCATTTCAGAATGCATTTTGCTACTTTTAAGTATGTTGCTTTGAAATACTTTTGATTGTTTTTTTAGGTTAACACAAAAATAATCATATGTCTGTAGTTGCATCAGCATAGTTCATAATATGGTAAATATAGTTTGGTTCACATTGGTGTCGAAGGAAAAAATGACTCCGATTGCACCAATAGCCAATATTTATGTATTAAACTTCTTTCTGATCCAGTTTCTATTATTCGCCGTTAAACAAATAGATCTGTAGTCTTAAATAGTAATTTTTTTGTTATATACTCCTGTCCCTAAATCAAGAATAATGCCACACCGGAAAATAAAGGTTCAGAAACAAAACAAACACAATACTTATTCATAAAGCCCATTTATTAAACAAAAGACAAAGAACAAGAAATGGTGTACGTATACCATTAAAAAAATCATTCTGCTCCCTGGAGTAAATATAAAAACTGCCCCTTTGCAAAAACTTAATGTTAAATGGTTGGGGTATGGTGGTTGAGGAGCTGTATATCTCCTATGTGATGATCTAAGATTTCTCCCATACAACGCCTAGGTATGCTGGGTATTAAATTATCGAACTGATCTTGGAGAATATTGCTCCACTCAGCAAGCAATGCTGTCCGAAATTGTGGTACACATGTAGGAAGTGATTGACGGGTTACTATTCGTCGGCCAAGCATGCTTTATCGAGTTCATGTGTTACCATCCATAAACACAAATTCTGCACTCATGGCACCCCTAAGTAAACGTATATATTGTTTCAGAACGATGCATCGATATATTTGACCTGTTATTATTCTGATATGAACATGCATATCTGTTCTGGAGCCCAGTATAATTCCCTCTCAAACGAGCAATCCTGCACCACTGAAAAAACGGTGCCATTCAGTTATGTTGTTTTTAGGATAACGAGTACCTGGTGTTCTCAATATGAAAGTCTGACATGAATCTGACTGGAAGTTAAAGCTGGACTCGTCAGAAAACATTGTACAAGCTCACTGTGACGATGTCCATATATATATATTATATTGCATGTTCTCTACTCCAGGTTAACTGTTGGCAATAGTGAGTTGCCAAGATCAAAACAAATCTGACAGGCCTGCGAGTAATTTGATCAATATGTCCCAAACGTCTACACACGACTTGCCTTCAAATTGGCGTATTCATTACTGTAGATAACTGACAAAACAGGTAGGATGCTATACTCCATCTGCTTCTTTTGGCAGTTAGTGCCGAACACCAGGCTTCATTAGTCTTTGTAACTGGGAGGGGGGGGGGCTATTGTAACGTCTACTGACATTTCCATCATCTTGAAAGCTTTGCCAAAGCCTAGAGATGACACGTTGGGCCATTCCAAGTTTCTCGGATACTTCCATCTGAATACGACCACATTCCAGGCGGCTGATAATTCTGCCACTTAAGAAATCAACCACATGCGTCTTCTGTGCTCTCTCTATTCAGTTACGACAATGAGTGTTTAACAGAAAGCCGATCAATTTTATTTCTTCATCACCATTTCTTGTACATACCCCTCAATTACACTCTTGTCATTGTGACGTACTATCGGCGTGATCTGGTGGCTTCCTGTAATTTGCATATAATTCTTAAAGATGTGTGTGAAAATTGTACAGGCGAATGTTTTACTCTAGAGTTTGATTTCCGAATTTTTCTGAATAATCATTAATTTATGAACATAAATGCAATAACAAAATTTCCTGAAATTCATTCCCTCCACAAAGCTAAAATGAATCTGATTTGGCGAAAAGCTCCCTCTCACCACTGGTACGCAGCTAAGAGTCCTGGTCGATCTCTATAGTGCAGGAGATCCAGGGCTCTTCAGACTGCCTTGGCGCGGTTTATAAGCTGTCACCTGCGTGGTATGACCTTTGTGCAAGGGAAAATTCTTTCTGTCCCTGCTCTCTCCCTGCTTCTCCTGATCATCTTCTGAACTGCAGGCGCATTTCCCTGGGACAGTTGTTTGAAGATAAAGACCTGGTTTGTGACATTCTTATGCGAAAAGGTCAAATGGACTTGGTATAGGTTTTTCTGCTCCAAGGGGATTTGAAACAACATAATTTTGAGTATATACAAGGCACTTTGTTTTCTGACCTATCATAAATTTAAATACGCTATTTTCCCTTTTTTATCTTTCCGATGGATTATAATTAAGTGCTAAGCCAACCAGCTTTTGTTAGCTTTATAAAAGTATCAGATCAATTATTCAGCATACATTCCATTTCTTTTGTGTGAGGTTCAGTTGCGAGGAATAGAAGTTATATACAATCTGGGTGATCGTGTAGCAGCAATTAAAGATTACTATACTTTAAAATGAATTAATCCTAACCTAACGTTTTCCAATGGGTTAAACCCAACTGTTACCAATTTTACTCCATGATTTAGTTATTAAAATGTGTGGATTACAATTAAGAATTCAGATATTTTTAAAATTACAGAACAAAAGATTTGACTTTAAAGCTCCCTAAATAATAGCAACATTCAAATTTGAAATAGGATATCAAAGTAGTTGAGATTTGAAACCAAAAGAAATTGGTAACTATTTTATATAAAAAAAATAAAAAAAAAAATAAATAAAAACATTATTTTAAGGTTTTTTTAAGCATTTAATTTACTGCATAGTATAAATTCTCCAAGTGTGTTTTCAAAGTTATATTTTGTAGAATGCTCACGTTTTGAATAGTTTAAATAAATAAGACTACAACGTAAAAATATAGAATGGTTTGACTTATAAGTGCTTCAGAAAAATTTGTGGTTGCAAAAAAATATAAGAAATTCCAGCATTTCTTTTGAAAAATTCTCTCAGATGTTGAATCAGAGCAGTAAAAGATGATATACAGTGAATTTTCTTCGCCGTTCCCATAAAAGAAATATTTATAGAGCGTGGAAAAAAATGGAATTGTAAAATATCTCATTCAAGTATATACATATAAACTGCACTTAATACGTTCCTCTTGTCAAAAGAATGTGAAAAATTGTATCAAATTTTTGATTAATCTTTCCTTTTATTTTTCTGTATCACAACATAACTTGAAAATATCATTTTATAGACTCGCTTTTCCTACATAAATCAGGGAATTATACAATTTTTTTTTTACAAAAAAAGGATTTTGTTTGTGTTTTTTAATGTGAATTTTACTATAAAAATGTTTCGATCGGAATATTTTTGTTTACTTATTCTCACATATATTCAGAAAATGGTATTTTAACTATTACAGATGTTAAAATTTTTTAAAGGTATGTGGTTTCTTATATTTTTTAAAAATGTGTTACCAATATTATATAAACTTAAATGTCAATAGGCCTTTCGCTTAACTAAAGGATGAATATCTATAAGAAATTGTTAATTAATATCCTTTAAAGTAATTGCAATATATTTTCGTACATTTTTCAGTTTGTGATCTCTTTTAAAAGGTCATATACCCTTTTATTAAATACATAGCAACATTTTATTTGTTCCATAAGTATCATACAGAGATGAATAGAAATATTAATTATAAAAAAATAAATTAATTAGTCATGTTTTCAGAAAGTATAATGAATACGTATATATTTAATTTTTAACTTTATCTTTAAAAGTGTGAAGGCTCTTCGTGGGGACGAGGAGTCTTCAAACTTTTTAGCCGAATAATCACCCTAACTTTTCCATTAAATCCCAAGGGCTAAGCCCCAGCTGGTTCATCATATTAAGATACTGTAGTCTCAAGATGGGTTCAACTTTTCGTTTCCGAACCAACTGGCGAGCGAGCTGACTTTTTTTCGGTATATTTTGCAGCCGAAACTTTGAGTGCATTACAAGATAAATTTTAAGCCTCGCGTTTCTTTACAATTCAATGTAATTACAAAACACATCAAAACTTTTCAAAATCCGTTGTTTCAAAACTTTGTATGGAATGATTGATTTGCAATGTAGAGATATTGTTAAAGAAACATATTTAAACTCAGCTTTCTGAGAATTTTTAAGAATTTTTCCATCGTACAGTTTTTTATCAGTTCTATGGATTAGCTCGCAGCTTTTTTCTACTCTCGGAATTACTTATTTATGTAAAAAATCAACTCTTCAAAATAATTTTCTAATGAGATATATGATAATTTTTTTTTTACTTTTCTAAGTTAATTGATGAGTATTTAAAGTCGGTGACAATAATTTCTACGTGCTGATTTGATTCCCAAAAAACACAATTGTGATTTGAAAGCTTTCATCTGCATAAATCTCATCAATCATAGTTATAAAGTCTACCAGTACGATTCAGCGTAACACACATCAGGACTTTTTTGAAACCAT
Source organism: Trichonephila clavata (assembly GCA_019973975.1). Taxonomy (NCBI): domain Eukaryota; kingdom Metazoa; phylum Arthropoda; class Arachnida; order Araneae; family Nephilidae; genus Trichonephila; species Trichonephila clavata. The sequence goes on from BMAO01005946.1 coordinate 56,392, forward strand.
TCGATTCCCGTGATGATGCATGCAGTATTAGAGAATAAAGGTCAATATAGTTTAGATTTTCAGTTTTATTGTATACTGATTTCGTATCAGATTGACCACCTGGCCGAAACATCGGCTCATGCATCTCAGTGCCCAAGGTCTCGAAAAACTTAGATAGGCATTTTTGACCTTGGCCTTCACGGGTTGTTGTGCCGCTGAGTTCAGTTCAGAGTAGTGCAGAGTGCCACATAGAATTGTACCACATTCCATGGATTGCGACCCCTGCACTAGAATGTTATACTTCAGAATGCATCTTTTTTAAAGATAGGGCGCAATAACCGAGTGACGGTAGTCGCGGGCTTGGGACAGATTTGTTATTGTCGAGTCGTGGACTCTGTGTAGTGTCAATAAAAACCAGTCGAGTAGAAACGCCGATGAACGATAAATCTGTTTAAGCTCAAAGTGGACATATAGTCTTGGTATAGAAGTTTGGGGTGTGAAATTTCAGTCAAATACCATCCTCGTCATTTGACAGTAGTTTAGAATTGCAAGGTGTGTTGTAAATAGTCCTAAAGTAGTTTTAAAATACGACGTTAAACCTTTCCTTCTCTCTCTTGCCCAGTGGCCGCGGTGGTCTAATGGTCAAGATCGCATGTGTATCTTTCATTAAAGTGATGCACATTTAAAACATTATAGTTGAGTTTGATTGAATTTTTTCTCAAATTATTAAATAAAAATTGAAAAGCTCTTAAAAGTAGGAATGTATACTTTCTCTTAATGGAATTATTCACTGGAACAATGGTTTGTATCGTGTACAGTACGAATAATTATAAGAAAATGATTGGGGTGACTCCGTTCCCCCACACGACCACTAACGTTAGTATTGAGTGCGCAACATCTCTGGGGTTAAGAAGTTTTAAAATTAAAGATTAATTCTTGAAAAATATTCGAAATGATGCGAGGAACAGATATGGAAAATAACAATAAAAATACACCGCAAAATAAATTTACAGTATAACTCACTATATAACTCATAAAGTCTAACAAATAATACTTCCTTTATATTGTTACCCTATCTAAAGTTTAATACAGAAAAAAGGCATATAGATTGAGGGAATCTGAGGGAGTAAAATGTGAAAAGGAACTTCTTTACTATTTTGAAGCTGAAGAGGGAGAGAAAACATCTCTTCTGCCGTCATATTTGTCAAAGAACGTTTTCTCACGGCCCTTGCGAAAGAAACAGCGTAGTTATCAAGTGCTCAGTCGTTTTGGGGGCATATATTCCAAGAAGTAAATGCATGTCGTAATACACTTCGCCCATCACTCAACCAAAGAGAGAAAATATCCCTGCACTTGGCGTTTCTTTTTATTTCTAAGTGCCAACTGAAAATGGCAAAATTTAGAATAGTAGAGAGCGCTTTTTTCGATACTTCTATCCATATAAAAGTAAAAGTAAGGGCTAATAATAATAGTATGAAAGGATGGTTTGCTACGAAGGAAAGATATTTTGTGACTGCAATTTTTGTTTTTGTTTTAAGGTATCCGAACACGTGCGGAGTACTTTTAAACAAAATAGCATACTAAAACATTATAAATACTCTTTTAGGACTCTATACCAATAAATATTACTATTTAACTTTCAAAATTTCAAATAAATTAACTGAATTTTTCAAAAATTGCAATTATAAGTGAAATTTTAGCAATATTTTTGAAAAACTTGAAAGCATTTAGAGAAAAAAGTGATAAACATATATTAGTAAAAGTATTACTAATACAAATTAGATGCATTTATCTAGAAAATGTACTAAAATTTTAATTTTTTATTAAAATTTCAAAATTTTAGAGCTTATTGAGTAAATATTATAAGAAATTTTACATTTTTTATGAGCCCATTATTTAAGTAACAAGCCATAACTCAAAAAGTATTCATACAATAAGAAATATTTTAGTACATTCTCGAGAAATAACTTAAATATCAGGTTCGAAAAGTTTTATAGAAATACATTCGTAATATTTTGAGTTATCAGACTCGCCATGATAGATTTTGAGCAATTTAAATGCCCACTTCTGGTAGATCAAAAACCCACTTCCGGTTTTTCTAACTTTATAAAATGGATTGTAACTTGGCCTCTAGGTAGTGTAGAAAAAAAAAAAAAGTATGTTTCGTAAAGTCAAAAGACAGCTTTTTTCAATAAAATAAAAAACAAAATATCTGTCTTGACTGAATTTGGCCATTTTCAACGTGTTCGGATACCTTAAAGACATGTATATTTATATAGTTTTATGAACACAAGTTGAATGTTTGTAATGAATAATTATTGCTCCTTTTTTTGTATGTTAAACCCCTTTACTGTTGAAATTTATTTATAAAAAGCCTTAAGTTTTAATAAGGGAACTTGATGAATACATAGAGTACCTGCATATTCTGTTATTTATTTATATAAAATGTATTTTTATATTAAAAAAAGCGAAGCAAACCAAAATATTGGTTCGATAAATAGTTTTTTATAGTTGGGTAGTATTAATAGATAATAATTATTTCTTAAAACTATTCGAATTTATTTCCAAAGCGATAGGATTATAATTTTTATTAAACAAAATTATTAAATACTAGCCACTACCCGCACGTATTGGTGGGTTATTATATACTCAACAAAAGAAACATGATTATCAAATTTCAAGTTTGTAGAATCTCCTTTCGGATATCTCGGGATGCATGAGTCACTTTTCTCCTGTATATCTACCGTAAAATGCGGCGTGTAACGCGCACAGCCGTATAACGCCCACGATACTTTGAAGGTGCAATTTTTAAACCTGAAATGTACATGTGCAATGCTGTTATGTTTTGAAGTCATTTCTTCGTGGTATTTCTCCAAGCTTTAGAAAAAAGTAGTATATTTCTTGAACTGCAACTTTTTGAGTTCTTAAGGAATGTCATTTCATTTAAATAAACCGTATTTCGATATATGTAGAAATCTATTTTTTTTTTTTACACTCATCTTTTTTTATTTATTTTCAAAGCTATTATTTTTATACCTGGCGTACAACGCTCACCCATACATTTTGATCTTATTTTTTGTGTTCAAAGTGCGCGTTCAACGCCAGATATTACGGTAGATCCGGGGTGGGCATTACGTCGATCGTGATCGACCGGTGGGCCACCAAGTCATTTTGGGGTGACCGCCTAAAACTTTTACCAATTAGTAATTATGTATGGAAAGTTCAAGATTTGCCGACAATACGCAAACTAAGCCTTCTTCTGACTATAACAACAAATCTATCTTTAGATAAAAATGTTTTATTTTTTAAATGTATTTTTAATTGTTTCATAATAAATGTAGCATTTGATGTAATTATATTTAAGGCTATTATTATTGTTCTTATCTTGCGTTTTGCTTTAAACGCGGTTATTAAAGTGTTTTTTTTTAAAATCTTTTTCTGTAGGTTAGTACATGTTTCAGTACTTATTATTAAATGATAATAATAACATTTTCCTTACCTCACCCACCTACGACATTGGGGACAAGAATTTTTTAAGAGAAGTGTTTCGAGGGTTGAAGGTCTACCATTCTCGTATCATACCCCAATATGCAGCCAATTTTTTTTTTTTTTTTGATTTTGTCGAATGTTGGGAACAAAAAACAGCAAAAAATAAATTACCGAATGAATAATTAACTTAAATAAATAAAAAAAAATTACTAATATCAAATACTTAATTATATTTTACATACTGTATACATGGAACTATAATAAATGGGGAAAAATGAAGGATTATGAGGCAGAGTCCGGGCCCGTGGACCACTTCTGTGCCCTTGTCTGCGCCACTGACACTGGGTGGATCACAACTCCTTGAACAATTAGAAGTAGCCCGTACCCTGGAAAAGTGTGCCCACCCCTGCGGTAGATGGATAAGACCTATACAAAATTTAAAATAATACTATAGCTATGTTTGAATATTACATCTATGTATTAAATTATTTAAAGTCTAGGCAATTGTTGGCAACTTAAAGTATATAATATATCTCTAAATTTAAAAAGTAAAGTAAATTCTTTATGATATGATTTAAAATGCATTAAAGTTCTGGCTTCTGTTTCCTTACCCAATCGAATTAAGTATTCCAATTTTGCAAAAGAGATTATTCGAGAACTTAACGTTAGAAAATCTGGTAAAGTATTGATTAACATTTAGAGAAGGGTTTTTCAATTAAAAGGCTCTTCATATCTCCATATTTCAAGACCTGATGTTTAAAATTTAATAATTTAGAACAGAGTAGCAGCAGAAACTCAGTCTTTTTTACGGGACATAAAAATGTAAATATACACTATTTAGGTTTTACTGGTATTTTATTTCATAATACATTCTAAGAAGTAATGAGAGGGAAAACGTAAGTTTTTAACTCGTTCTTTATAGTACAAAGTATTTGAGTTTTTGTGTCAGTATTTTACTTTCCTAAAATGGCTAATTTCATTTAAGTATACCAATTAACCCACATCCTTAAATTGAATTTCAAACATTTTGTCAAAACTTTTAAACTTATAAAACAAACTGTAATGTCTCTTAACTGGTTTTAATGCCTTGTTCGTTACGTTTCATTTGACCGACTTTACAAGCCGAATCTTCTCTTAAGCCTTGACACAATGAAAATTACAGTTTTTAAAAAAAGTTTATTACTGCAGATACTACGAACAAGAAATATTTTTCATATAAGATAATTATACGATTAACCAGCATTGTCTGGATGACGTATTTCTCCATAATAACAAGGTTATAAAAACAAGGAAGTGAATTTATCTCTTAAAGTTGTTAGAATCAAACTAGGAAAAGCGGTTGTGTACAATCACATTTCCATAGATATTGTTAGATTATTCAGATAAGCTGTAGTTATAGTCATTATAAACGCGCAATTTCCGATTAAATTAAATTACAAAATTAACTCTAAAACTTCGTGACTATATTTTCGTTGATTGGATTTTTTTAAGGCAAAGAAAAATTGTGGATTAATTGAGTTTCGTAAATTATTTTTAGTAATTAAACTTTTCTGGCGCATATAAATTAAATTCATTGATCAATTTAAGATATCCTTATCTTATATTTAAAAACAAAAAACCAGTTTCCTTTTCACAAGTTTCCAATACCAGCTTTATTGTTGTTTTTTGTTTTAGTCCTTTACGTTTTCTTTGAATTTTAACTGTAACTACTCATATCTTTTCTATTTGTTTTTAATTCTTCTTTATCACCAATAATGGAGATACAGCTCTACTGTGATAAGCATATGATATAATTTGAGTAGTTTGATAATTTTTAATAGATTTTTAATAGACTTTTAATAGATCAACCTTTTCGATTTCCACTGATTTGAGTTCTGGTGCTTTTACCAAAAAATTTGGACTCAAAGTATTTTTAGCGCGTTTTTCACGTAGTGGAACAAAGGCGCTATTAGGACGCAAATTTCGTCTTCGTTCTATATTTTGTCGTACCTTTTTCTCAGCCAATAAGCAACCACCTGACCTCGGGTTTTCGGCATTTGGTCACATTTGTGCCCTAGATAAGCCGAATCATATTTAAATTTTCCCATAGTTTTCCCGAATTTTCCTACAAACTTTCCTGAATTTCGCTAGTTTATGACAAAATATTCTCAAATTTTACCAGGTAAATTTATTGTTTGCAAAAAGTTTTTAGATTTGTGTCATTATTTCTTTTCAGCTCAATAGTAGTACATTTAGAGGAGTGGTACAGTACTACTTTATGTTAGTAAAAAGTTCATTAGTTGCATTATTGTAAAATACAACATGTGAAAAACGCGCTAAAATTACTTGGCCATGCCAATGATTGATATCTTGTTTTTATGATATGTGTGCTAAGAATGCAATACAAATTAATTAAAATAAAAGAAATATTTAAAATCAAAAAGTTCTTCGTGGTATGTATTTTCTTTTCTTGATTATATTTCAGATACAGTGTGCAAAGTTAATTGTTAATGGCTAAGAAGTTATTAAATGCAAAAGATATATCAAAAATCATAAAATTTTTGACGACCTGCAAATCTTGTAACCCCTAGTTTAAGAAACACTGCTTTACAGAAATAAACAAACCAAGCATCTAAATTCCGAAAGTGTAACAAAAAGTGTTTTATGAGCTTTAAGAAAAGCAACGATCTTCTTCAAAACTACAGTATGTGATATCCAGAAATGAGAAGGTCTATCCATATATCATTCAAATTATTTAAATACTTATAACCTATTACATTCAAGGCGTAGCCATTCTCTCAGAAAATTTATTATTAACGCCTTTTAAGTAAGCTTCGTATCAATCAACGCAAACGTTAAAAAAATAAATATATACCACACAAGCCGACCTACCTTCCTTTAAATTCCTCAGCATGTAGCAACTTTGAATGCATTATTTAAATATTTCTCTAAATTACAATTTATAACAAAAAATATAGCAAATAAATGGATGTAGGTAGTTTAGTTAAAAAGTTTTTTCAATGGCCAGTCGCGTCGTAAAATTTTCAAGGTCATTAAAATTCATTTTAAGGCAGGAATGACAGAAAATAGAAACAGATGTTCCATTTGGGTCCAAAAGAAAAAAGGTTGGTATATCACTACTCAAAGGGTTAGCAGGCCAGACACGATTTAAAGCGGTAAAGCAACGACTCTGACCCCTACCTACATGGGTTGAGCTCTTACCTGCTTGTTAGAGGGCAACAGGTCTGCCGCTATTGAAAACACTGGAATAGGGAAAATAAAAGCATTTTTTCCCCTTTCGAAATGATCTTTTCTCTCTTTATACAGGGATTTTTGCTTCTGGTCATCCGGTAAGAGTACAACATGTAATATAAAAAAAATTAAGTCAATTCCTACTTCGGTCAACAAATAAAATTTTTATTTTAGTTACTTTTTATTAAATAGTTACGATTAATATAAATATGTATATACATACGAGATAGAATCACAATATTAAGTGACAAAATAGAAAGCGCTTTTCCTTGCAATTTTCCATTTTCCTTTCTATATAGGGTATTGGACTATTTTTTGTTTGTTATTATTTAATCATAAATTTAATTTAATTATTCAAATAAAATAGTACAGAAAGAAAGACATCACATTCTCAGAAATTAAGCCATCCTAGGCGGGATTCGAACCCACGACCTTTGGATTAATGTCCAAAGTGCTATCCATTGCTCTACAGAGACACAACAAGCAATTTTCCTCTTTATTTATGGTATTGGACTATTATTTTTGTTCGTTACTGTTTATTCATTAATTAAATTTAATTATTCTTATGAAATGGTTTAGTAAAAAGAAATCACATTCTCTGAAATTAGGCCATCCTAGGTGGTATTCGAATCCACGACCTTTGGATTAGAAGTGTAACAAGTTATCCTTTGCTCTACAGGGACACAGCGAACGATTTTCCTTTTTATATGTGGTGTTGGAGTATTATTTTTATTTTTTACTATTTATTAATTAATTAAATTTAATTAATGAATTAATATTCGAAAAATGTATTGACAGATCAAGTGTCATCCACTACAAGTTTCAAAAACTGTATTTGAACTTGAGTGGCTGAGAATAGAAGGTATTTTATTCACAATTGAAAATTTGGACGATATATAGGGTGAGAGTGAACTATATAATGGTAGGAATTGAAAAATCGTAACTTATCTAGTATTGTTGAATAAAAGTATTAAATTCTCTGGCACAAATAAATCTGGAAATTAAATTTTGCGTAAGATAAATAAAAATATTTTAATAGCAAAAAAAACCGAAAGCTGTTTTAATTGCAATTTCAAATAAATATTGAATCCATGATTAATTTGATTTTATTCTGTCAAATTATAACAAATGCAATCATTAGAAGTCATGCAGTGACATTTGTTCTTTTTTAAAGGGAGGGAGGGTGTTATAATTTTTCATGTACATTAGAAAGTAAATAAAACTTAAAACTGCAAAAATAATTCTACTGAAAAAGGAGAAACTTTAAAAGAATATAAAGTTAACACTTCAAAGAAATATCCTCTCTCAAAACTACCCCACCATACTAATAGGAAGACTTAGAGCCTCCACAGATTTAACGTACTACACAGATCAACTCCTCTACACAGAGGGTATTCAGTTTCCCTAGAGCTCGGACTCCTAATACACGGGCCACTAGTTCGTAACATCAATCAATAAGCTACCGTTGCCTCCAAAAGGAAATGCTGTGGAAAAACAAAGAAAACAATTAATGGAAAAATTATAGAACAAAAAATAAAACATAAAAAAAATATATTAAAAAAATGAAGTAATGAATAATGACATGCACACACAAAATGATTTAAGATGAATGAACAGACATAATAAATTAAATTACAGAAGACTATGATAGCCCTTTTTTATTATTAAACTAATATTAAATGCAAAAAAAAAGGAAATTTTTGCTACATTTTTATAGGTTTATTTCAGTTATCCAATAAAAGAGTAACTTAAATCTCCATTGTGATAAAATCCGCTAATGGAAGAATCAATTACTAAAGATCCATTAAATGCGTAATATACATTAAATGCATCACTTACTTCACTAAGTTAGCATTTTCTATAGTAGAAATACATGCTTCAAACTTATTTAGAAAAATTATCATTTGAATAGTTTTAGTAGAGGAGAATAAAGGATATAAAATGCATTATTTATCAGTTTTCATACCTGAATATTTTATTTGATTTTATGTTAGGAAACATAAATCTGTATTAGGAAACAAATTATACAAATCCACACACCAAGTAAAAACAATTTTGAAAATATCATTACGTGTGTCAACATTTTCAGTGGACTTTCAATGTAATCGCATACATTGCCATATATTAATAAAGGACAAATGGGTTGATATAGACTAAAGAGAGATATTTTAGAGAGTATATATTTGAATTATTTTTAACGCATTAAAAATTTTCGAGTTAATGTCTAACCTTTATATTTTATCTGAATACTTTTCTAACTATACCTGTTCTATACTATGCCCTGTACCTATACTATATCTCGAAAAATATTTTAGTTTACCCCGAGTTTACTTATACAGCAATGCGTTGTAGCAGCGGTTTTAAACTGTGGTCCATGGATTCCCAGGGATCCCCAGTGCCTTTCAAGGAGGTCCCCGGAGTCTCTCATATAACGTTAATATTTCCCTTTTTTATAGATTCTGAAATGCCTCGTGGAAAAATTAAAAGATATGCCCTCCTAAACAAGATTACTAAATTGCCCCCGATAAAAAAAAAAACATTTTCTGAAACAAGAATTTCTTACTATCTTTAAACATGTACTTTCTACATGTATCAAGAATTTTAAGTCAGGGAGAGGTGTTTAAAATCTTGGGAGGACCGCGATGCCAGGCTGATAACGTGAAAGGGCCTCGGCGCGATTGAAAGTTTAAGAACCGCTGCATTATAGTTTTATCAATATTTAGCCCTAAAAGTAAATACAAAAAGGTCATCACTCTGGATCTGGATTTAAATCAAAAATTATTTTCAAACTTTAGCCATGGAAGTTGACCAAAAGTGGTTATCATATTCTTGGTCCCCTTCATGAATTGTGATATAAATTCTGAATTTTCAATTACACCGTGTCCGAAAAGGATTGTCCGAAAGTGATCACCCAGTACTTTTGCCTGAAGTGGCGAGCTTATCCGGTAGGACAGAACCCGGGACCTGTGGATCCGAAACCGAGTAACTTAACCACTACACCAAAATGATCACCATGGTGCAAAGGTTGTTACTGGCTTATATAGATTATATCACTGCACGCCTTTGCATAGGCATCCTGTTTCAATTAGTTGAGTATGCCAAAGTTTAATTGAATTCTTGTCCGGTGGATCGACCCCAGATTGTCGCCGAAAGTTGCGTTGAATTGCGATAACAGGCACTGTTTTTGCTTATTCCACAGCACAAAATGCCTTCTGTAGTTTGGTGTGGATGCCATGTTGACAATTTTGTGCACACAGTAAAGGTGGATATTTCAAAACTTCCTTGAGTATCTAGTAGATTCCAGGCCAACTTTCATCACTCTCTACACACTGGGTACCTAGAAAAATATAAAGAAAAAGGGTACATTTTCTTTGACGGACACGGTGTACAAAAAAAGACGAAACAAATATCATAATAATAGCCCTTCATATAAGTTTTGATGTAAATTCTCTAACCCTTTAGCTACAAAACCTACATAAAGGACTCTTTTAAAAATGTCTTATAAATGTAACAATGTATGTCAATTAATTCACAACTTTCTAAGCACTAGCTAGTGTATTCTATACGAAACATCTGAAAATGACTTAAGATACAGCTAGAAATGGCTTAAATTATGTTTGAAGTCAGGATATTAATTAAATTATTTTTAATCAATTTTTTTACATTGTTTACCGTTTTAATTATATTTTAGGATAGAATACAATGATTTTTTTTCTATCTTAAAACATCCGAGATAAATTAAAGCCTTCTTTTTTTTAATTATTTTATTCAGGGAAGTAAGCTTTTTGTTAATTTTATTTTTGAAGAACTTTTTTATGGTACATGTGCAAGGGCTTTTTCAGGAAAAAAAAATTCTTGTGTTTGCCTCTGTTGAAATTAAATTTTAAACCATAAAATAGTTTCCCTCATTCTACTTAATTGCTTGAATGAACAAACGGGGCTCAACTTGGTCTTAGTAGACGATAGGGACACTAAATTTGAGATTTTAAAATTAACTATTTTGCAGAATGTCTAGTATTTTATTAAAGAGATGAAGAAAAGAAAGAATGAGGATTGGTTCAAAATTGAACCAAGGAGTTTCTTTTCCACTTAATTGCTTTCTGAACGCCATGTGGTATATCAAAATCAAATACAGTCGACTCTCGATAATTCGAAGTTGGAGAGTCCAATGAAAAGCTTCGAATTGTCAAGAGGGTAGAAAAAGTTCCCAAAATTCTAACACATTTAAATTTGAAACTATGTAATAAAACAACAATTGTACATATGTATAAAATTATTTTAAAGTATTTTTAAAAAGTACATATTATACAGAATAAATATTTTACAGAAGTTGAAAGTCCTGCATTAAAAGAATACATTCAATACATTCATACACAATCCTACGCATCTCTTCTTCACAATGGTGGACCATCCTTTCTCAACACATGTATAGCAAAGCCACGTGTTAAACGAAAGATATGGACGACTGACAACAGGTGCGGTTGGTCTATTGTCCCCTTAAAGGAATGAAAACAATAAAAGTGTCTTTTCACCTGAGGAATCGCAAAAAACTAAGAAGGTGTAGCAGACAGAGGGTCATTAAAGGGGCTACGTTATAGGGGGGGAGGCACGCAGAGACAACACAACACAAAACTTTTAAGCTCCAACTTGTTTATTACAGGACTGCAAATGACAGTGAGTGTTCGAATTGTCGAGAGTTTTATAAGATAACTTCGAACGATAGCGTGTTGTAGTCTGGCCAGCCACAGATTTTACTTCGAAATATTGAGTGTACCAAAATATATTGCTTTAGCTCGAAATATCAAGAGTTTTTCTAGGGACTGAGCATATGCTTCGAATTATCGAGAGGTTCGTGTTATCAAAGGTTTAAATTATCGAGAGCCGACTGTATCATTTAAAATCACTTGACTTATCTCTTACGTTTTCAGACGAGATGTTAAAAGATTTTCACTCTTTTCCTTACATTTTTAACCTCTAAAAATCTGCACCACTCACCAGGTACCGTAAAATCCGGCGTATAACGTGCACTATTAACACAAACAATAAGATCGAAACTTAAGAGTAAGCGTTATATGCCGGGTATAAAAACGATAGCTTTAAAAATAACAAAAGGGACGAGCATAAAAACAAATTACTTCTACATGTATCAAAATGCTGTTTATTTAAAGGAAATGACTTTCTGTGGTGAACTAAAAGAGTTGTAGATCTAGAAGTATACCATTTTTTCAAAAGACTGGGATAATACCTCGAATAAATGACTTAGAACATAAGAGCAATGCATACTAATATTTCAGATTTCTTCGTAAAAAAGAGGGGGGGGTGCGTTATACAGCAAATATACTTAAAAACTAAAAAAAATCTGCTTGACAGTATAGGTGCTCGTTATATGCCAGATTTTACGGTAAATAAAATGCCATCTTGTTGCTAGTATCCAGCAGCATGTATATTAAGATCAATCATTAAAAAAAGAAGGAAGGGTAGAATAGCCGAATGTCTCGGCGAAGAGCAATTTCTTCTAAAAACAAACAATCTATTTTAGGTTAATAGATGAAAATTGGTTTTCCCTAGTAAATGAAGGGGGAAAATGTTGTAATATGAAAAGCAATCGAAATTAAAAGCTAAAGCTGTTTCAATAATAAGGTTTAGCAAGTAAAATGCGGTTCTGAGAAATAAGAACGTTCAATATCCTAACATAGATAAACAAATTGTTTAAAATGTTTTTAAATAATTCTGTTCAACGTTAGTACATAACATGTTATTTAAATATATTAATGCTATTTTCAAAGACTTTGAAAGTAAATCAGAAAATAAAATATCAACCAGTCTTCATATTGATGATATCCTGCATGACAATAGATAAATTTAATTGCTGCTTAAGAAAAAAATGATGTCGAGATTTTACGATATTTATTTTTTTTTCTCGCTAAGCGAATTGTTTTACATTACTTCTGTTAAAAAGATTTCTCCTTTTTTAATATTTTAAATCAATACTGAATTCTTCCTCACAAATCGTATTTATTATTACTATTATTGGGAATGACGTTCATTTTTAAAGACAAGAGTCCTGAAAATTTTCTGTAAATTAACTACATATGTTTATCAGTTAATTCTATTTGTAATTCGAAATAATATTCTTGGGATATTTTTAAACATGGGATAATTTCCTTTTTTCTTTGCATGTATATCCATAGCTATACTGATTTTTTTTCGCACTTTACTTAAATTTGATTTTAAATAGAAAAATATATTCTCTGAAATAAATTTTACTATGTGTCCTTAGATTTTCAGATGATTTTATGTGTAGAAGAAACACATATAGATTTAAATAAAGAAATACACATATAAATTTAATGATACACGCAATTTTATTGCATTTTATACTTTATTTTAAATGCCTTTGGGGAAACTATATATATATTCCATCTATTTTCATTATTTTCGAGAAACAAAAACGCAAAAATATATTTATTACTTATATATGCTTGTTTATTTCATATATTTTAATTACATGAGATAATTTTTGTTTACTTTTTGGCAGTTATTTCAATAAAATTCAATGGTCATAATGAAATAGCCTTAGGGTATAAAGAACTAAACAAATTATATTTACTAATGATGTAGTTCTATTTAGAATTAATCAAATTGATAAATTTTTACTATCCACATAAATATGAATATTAATGGAAATTCAATTTGAAACAATAATAATGACTTTTCATGCAATACATGATTCTAAAATTACGCATTTCTTAAATTACCAAACATTTATAACTCTGTAATAAAATATTATTTTAATTTAAAATATAGCATTTCCATATGTTTTTAAGAATATTTTTAACATTATGTATCCAGAAATTCTTGTAATACTTGCAAGTAAAAACTGTATCAGCTTCCCATTCGACATAGTGGTTAGCAACGCTGACTGCTGAGCCGTAGGGCCTGGAATCCCGGAGAAGGCATGGATGTTTATAAATGTTTAGCGCCTTCGCGGCATGTGTTACTCTAAATAGCCGTAGAGCCGCAAGTTTTCTCGTAAGGTTGTTGGAAGAGGAAGAGATGTGGAAGGACCCTGACCAACCTCTATGAGCTCTCTCTCAAATTTGGGATGGAAAAGAGCCAAATCGTACTGTCACCTGCATGGTGCTCAAAGCTACTGCTAATGACAGGCGTACAATTCAGTCCTTTGCCGTGATGAATTTCGTGGGCCTCTTTTTGGCACTGCCGATCAGGTGGTATTAGCTAGCGGTTGCCAAACATTTTGACCTCACCGATCAGTAAATTCATAATTTAAATCCCGCGGACCAATAATATAATTTTTTAAGTGTTCAATTATTTTTATGAAATAAATTGTTTCAATGCATCTTAAAGCTTAACTTATCGGGATCAGTAAGTATATTCAACATTTTTCTGGGAACCAGTGAAATTTTCCGCAAATCACCACTTTGGCGTCCTCTGGTATTACCAACAACAAAAATTGAGTCTTTCTTTCAATATTGTATTTAATAATACGAATCCCGCCATGCAGACTTGGCGTCAAAATTACAGTGTTCTTCACCAATTTCCACATGTCTTAAGGGGGAGACGTTAATAAGCAATCAATCAATCAATTTGCTGTGGAGAAGGGCTGATACACGTTGAATCGATTTAGGATCAGTCGTCACGTTAACGTGGTATTGAAGTTTGGAGAATGAATTACCAGCTCTGGTGTCATCTTTTTTACTTCACGAGGTTCTAAATAGTGATGTCGGTGGCCAATAGTACTGGTGTGGATTAAAAATACGATGAATTAATAAAAAATCAATCAATTAAATAAAATTAATTGAATACGAATAATAGAGTAACAAGTGCAAGATTGAACGCGCACGGTGTACCTGTGGCATTTTATTTAAATTTAAAATGTATTTCATTTCAATGTAACTTAAAATAAATTATAGTTTTAAAAAACTAAAAACACCTTTCAAGTTATTTGAATTAAGCTGTAACATAATCATTTAGTCGCCAAATCTGGAATTAGTCACCAGATGCGGGATTGGATTTGAAAATGGGAATTAATCCTGATGATTCTGTTCAAGACAATGAAACAAAATTATTAAATTATTGTATTGTCATTGATCCTGGACAAATGATCAAAATTTCGAATTAATCTGACATTTTAAAGTGGGTAAAAATTGAGTTTAAAGATTTCGTTACATACAAGTGAAGCTTATACAAAGTGTTAAAAATATTAAAACCAGGATATAAGAGGAGCTTTATACTCACATGTTTTATTAATTAACTATTCTAAAGCTGTATCGCAAAACCATTTTTATGTCCATTTTATGAAGAAGCTCATGCATATTAACCAGAAGTAATTTATACATTTACAGGGGGGAAAAATTAGGGATTTTTTACGACACATGCTAAACATAGCAGGCGGATTCAGACAACCAAAACAGTTCAAGAACCACAAGGGAGGTTTTTGGAAGTGTACGTCAGCTGCTGTACAATAGAAACATAGACTTCATGGAACCGGACCTATAAAGGTTGAAAGAGGAGTGTGAGCGAATATTACATTAAAAACAACAAAAACAAAGCAAAAAAGGAATTCTCTCTCACTCAAAACGTGCCGCAGTGATTGCCATTTTGACCTTTGGCTAGTGAAAAGAAAAAGGCTTGCGGAAACTTGAAGGGGCAGGGCTGTAAAAATGAAAACGACTTTTTAGAAAGGCATACCTATTATGTGGAAGTGTTCGTAATATGTAACCAAAAAGTTATGTGTCCAGTTCGGCTCTTCCTCTTTCATACTTCCGTAGAGGGGAAAGATTGTGATTTTGTTGGATTTGTTTGTGCTTATTAAATTAGGCAAAACGGCCTGTTAATGGATATAGGTGGAGCTTTCATATCACGATGTAGAACGTGAGAAATGAGATTGGTTTCTTATTATAAATTTTTTTGGAAAGAAGTAGACGATGGAACGATTATATCGCAATCTATTGTGTGATAGAGCTTAGGGTGACTGGTGGTTAATTATGTATGCAAAGTATTTTTGGTGTGTTGTGTAACCTTTTGGCGAAGGTTTCTCAGTTCACGTATGAAAATGATGTATTAAATAGGTAGTCTAGATCTAGTGCTTTTAATCATTCAAACTAAAAGAATTTTTATATGAAACCATTTATTTTATTGTATTTTGTTTCTTCAAAATTCCTTTTACCAGTTAACTGTGACGCCCCCGTTTGAGAGCGAGCAACTATGTGTGTCACGAAAATCGAGCAATATAAATTCGAATATATTGGATAAAAAAGATGGGTTTATTTAACAAAATTGCCTGTTTTATTTCTGATATTTATTTTACGGGGTCTGTGTACAGGGCTATAAAGTAATTACGGTATCCAGCTACTTGCGATAACTTTTTTTAAAAAAAAAATTGAGATATTAAAAAAAAAATTTGGGGGGGGGGGAGTAGGGGTTAGATTTGTTTAGTACGTTTAAAAAATATGCTAAGGTTAAGAAGAGAAAAATAAATTGTGTTACTAAAATGGTGAAAAAAGATGGTGGTAAAAATTTACAAAAAATAACATAAACGAAACCCATTCTGTACTAAGATTTTATAAACAAATTTTCAATTTTTCAATTCTGATGCGTTGCTATGTTATTAATTTTTGAAATGACCTTCGGGATAAGAGATATTTTAATTTTGCAAAAACTAGAGCACACTATCTTAGTTATTATATGAAATTGCTTAAAAAAACAGTGATTATATTCACACAAAAGTCTGTAAATTTTGTAATAAAGCAGTGATTTATAAATCTGAAGGTTAAACCATGTCTACAATTATACAGAATATATACAAAAAATTTCAGTTAATTATTTTCAAAACTTTTTGAGCAATTGCTGTTCCCGTTTGAGCCTTTTAAAAAAAAACGCATTTCGAGTAAAACGTGTTTTAAAAAATGGCATCTTGTTGAAAGTAAAGGCATCTGATTTTACTAAAACACTTGTAGTTTTTGTTCTAGCGAACGGAAAATAATAAACTTGTTATTTTTATAAAGCTAATAAGATGACCTACAAAATGAAATCATGAAAAAATTGTCAATTTTTGGAAAAATTCATAATTTTAGGTTAGTCAGATACCGTAAGCACAATTCCGGGTTCATGAGGCCGACGGTCCTTTTGACCTTGATTTTATAGATATCTATGAATTTTAGTGAACGCCAAAATTCCCGGATTGAGGGACCTAAACACACACCGATTTACTTCCATCTATATTTAGAAAAAAAATTTTCCTGTCTTTTGCCACTAATGAAGTTTTGGAATAGATGCTGTATAGTGTCCTCTTACGAGACAGAGAATGCTTACCTTTCCCTCCCTAATAAAATAACTGATATTCAGACAGCATGGCATTTGGCCATTGCTGTAACATCCGCATATGGTACTAACATCAAAACATAAGCATTTACACCACTCGATGGCAAGATAGCTTCGGGCCAGCAACTATCGATGGGTTTAGCGCCTGGTCGGCTCCACGCATTTGTCCCATGACTGACCATACCTGAAAGAACCCTAATACAGTACTTCTCAAAATTTCAACGCGACCCAATATTCAATCATAACTTTCACACATCGCGCCCCCCTTCATACAATAACAGTGTATTGAATTCAACAATACTATTCTTTGACACTAAAGCTACAATACGACTTTAACCCCTTAAGTGACACCGGCGTATATAAACGTCTCGCTCAACCAAAACATTGATTTTCTCCACGTATATATACGTCTTTGCGAAGTACGATGTTGTCTGTGCAATGCTATCCCTAAAATTATTCCGAAGGCTTTGGAATGCAATAAAAGGATCTTGACAGTGTTTGCGAAGGAATTACTCATTTCAAAGAGGATTTGTTCCCCCCCCCCATCCAAAAAAACACATCACATTCACGTGTCTATGAAGAAAATGATGGCATTGAGGGACTAATCGCGTAAATTTTAATCGGCTGTTAAGGGATTAATTACAAATCGTACAAATTATTAAGATAAGTGTTAATACAAACCCATGGGGACACTGGTAATTATCAAACTTGTTTTAACTTAGTATTGTTAAACTAATAATAAAATACTTTGTACAGTACTGATAGATTTATAAGTGTATTATATCAGAGTAAATGTGTATTTTATTTATTATGTCAAAATGTATTTTATTTCCTTTCAGCAAATTAATATATTTTTAGATAATCTTTTGTTTTTGACTTTTCAATATGCTCGCCCCCCCCTCATAGAGTTATCACGCTTCCCCCAGGGGGACGCGCCCCACAGTTTGAAAAACGCTGCCCTAATATAAATCAACTTTCTAATTTTTGCCTTTGTCCCTTTTAGGCTAACATCTAAAAAACATTATCATAGAGCACAAAAATAATTTCGCTACGCGAACTTACGCGCTGTTTCAACTGGTGCATATGGGAAAACATGAACTTAAAGGGTTGTAGTTCTAGAAATTTACTATTTTTTTTTTAAAGCTTGGAATAATACCTCGAATAAATGAATTCAAAACAGAAGAGCATTGCACGCGTATATTTCAGGTTCCTTTGTAAAAATAGGGATGCGAGTTATGCGGTGAATATACCATAAATTAAAAATTGTAGCTTGTGAAAGGGTATAGGGGGTAAGCGTTATATTGCGATGCGCAATATGCACCGGATTATACGGTATATTTAACTTCAATAAAAAAAGGTAAGTTTTTTTTTCCCCTTCCACTGTGCTCCTCTATTACTGAGCACTGCATTATTTTAAGCATTGCAACCGTGTATTACAGCAAATATTATAAAAATTCTTTTATATGATGTGCATTAGTTTGTACATGAAATTACACCTACAGTAGAACGTCGTTATCCGAATCAATTGAGACCGGACACCGTTCGGATACGCGATCGTTCGAATAATCAAAAACCGAATACGATCCATGCAGTACATGACACCGAACACTATATGAATATTGAAAATCATGACATGCGGGAAACGTGCTTGAAGAAAAAGCAAAATAGGTGTAAAATGTCGCAGTTTTACCTTTATTGTGGAAAATAATCACTTATTTTTCGTTGTACAACTTCGTTTTTTCGCTGCAACGTCTCTGATTCTCTTGAGCAGTAGTTGAGTAGGACAGCACTCTGATTGTTGTTCGTACTACTCCATAGCTGTCTCTAACTCAGAAAACGCCTCAGAATTTGTTGGACCCTTGCTACTTTCGTTGTTGTTGCCCTCGTCTTCATCGTCGACAGGATCGGATTCTTCTTGCACAGAATTCACAATCTCGCCATCATTCAGCATTTGAAATCCACATTCTTCTGCATCGCATGCCATTCAGGTTTCTACATCAATAAAAGTCAACAAAAAGCATGTATAGACCCCTCACTTAGAAACAAACTGACCTAATATTCCTGCGCAGATGTTTACCAAATCACACAACTGAAATTCTCCAAATATCCCCCCTCTCTTTGGGTTTTTGGTCTTACGCGAAACAACTGTTGAGCATTGCACTGTTCAAAAACGTATCCGGACTGTGGTCTGGATATTTGACGCTCCGGATAATAAACGTTCGGATAAACGACGTTCTACTGTATTTCTTTTGTACAAGCCTTTTGCTTAGATATTTATGACCAAACTTATTTTTCTTAAAAAAGCGGCTGTAAATTGAATACTCCATTGATAAAACTTTATATAAAAGTTTTTCAATAACTTTAATTTTAATTCTAATGGCAGATTCAATTTTAAAAATTTTTTAAAAATTCCTTAAGTAAAATAATAATTTTTGTACACATTTATTCTTATCTTTGCTTTTTTCTATAGAAGATGAATTTCTATCAACGATTTAAATTTCAAATTTGTAATTTTTTTCATAAAAATTCGTATTAAGAAGAAATTTATACTCTAAAAGAACAATTTCTGTTAAAAATAATTAAATAGGCATTTTATTACTGAGCAATGGGTTTAATTCCCTTTATTGTTAAAAAGAAATCGAGGGAAAAAACAAGGGGTTTGGGCTCGTTAAAAGCTAATGAACTTGGAAATCTTCTCAAGAAGTTGGTTGTGAAAAATTATTTCAGATAAGCATTATCCCTGTCTTTTTTCTGATAATATTTCACCTTAAATTCGTTAACAGTAGCTTGTTTATAATTTTAGTGTAGTGTTAAATTCACATATAAAATATTTTTAAATGTCTTCAAAGAAATGTTTTACAACAATATTATAAAAAGTTCGAGTCTCTAAACAATGTAAAGTAGTTCTATGAATTAAATATTGAAACATTTAATAAATGTATACACACACACTTCTTTCAATGTTTATATATTTGCGAAATCCAATATGTGTTATGTAACGTGGTTTTTTCCTTTTCATGAAAAGGCTTCCAACGGGAAGCAGAAATTGGTATAGAAAGCGTCTCTAAGAATGAATGTTTGCGAAACTTTACATTGAATATTTCACACTAGAAATATTAAAAAGAAATATACACAAATAACAGTTAAGTTTTTGGATGAAGTAAGATTCTAGATATTTTAGTGTAGTAAAAAAGATCTTGTGTATTGGATTAGGTATGAAATATATGGGTAATTGAAAATACTGAGAATTGTTTTTATATTTTCAGTTAACTAGATTTTTAATTTTAAGAATCGTGTTCTTTGTTAAATTAAGAGTATTGTATGAGCATACTAAATGTTTATGTATTTTAAATCTATGGAATTTTAGTAAATACGATGTTAGACTAAAATTTATCATTTCCAATTAATATCGATTACAATTCATTATTAAAAAAAGTACTAAAAATATTTTTGCATTTTGAGAAAAACAATTCCATCTCTCTAATTTAATCACGAATTTTAAGTTTAAAATATTATAACTATTATAGTTCACAGTGGCACACTTTTTCAAGGGGTGCCAGGCTTGAAAGTCCACCGTTCACATATTACCTCAATACTCCGCCAAACATATTCTCTTGATTTTGTTGATTTTGGGAACAAAAAACAGCAAAGAGTAAATTGTGGAATTACTATACGACGTTAATTAATAAAATAAATTGGTAATAAAAAATACTTAATTCTATGTATCTAGTACATAAAATTTAATAATCATCAATCGAAAAAAATCAAGGACTATGAGGGGACCCATGGACTCCCCTCAAACCTTGTGTGCGTCACGTATAGTTAAATAAATTTAGTCAGGTACTTATTTATGCAAAATGAATTATTTATGTTTATGTTTTACACAAATACCACACACTCTACAAATAGCACCAATGCTCCATTAGAGCTACACCAATTAGCTATGGCACCAATATAACATTAGAGATACACCAATTAGCTTTAACAGAAATGTGCCATTAGAGCTACACCAATTAACTATAGCACCAATACAGTGTTACTCTCCAATATTTTTTAACAACACAATTAAAACTTTTAACACAGAGCACACGTCCAAATGTTCAGTGATCATAGGCTGACCAGAGTCACAGAGAGTACAGTCAGTGAGTCGGCAATATCAAATCGACATACAGTCATGTCGTCATCCAGGCATGTCCTGTTGAAAATCTAAACCGAGTTAAAGTAGCTTTTCTAGGAGCTCCAGGAACCCATTACGGGTTCCAGTTCAAAATTGCCCAGCTCTTGTCCTTCGAAAACTCCACAATATCCAGTAAACAATTTTATAGTAATAATTTTAATTATATTTGTATAAGTGAGATTATATTATCTGGCTAAAGGATTTAAAATGTATGAATTTTAATCCCAAGCGACTGATTATTAATTAACATCACACTACAAAGAACCACAAGGGACACTATAGATGGACCTCTTAATTTCAATCCGCTCTCAAGTGCTAAGGACAACAACTAAGCTGACACCCTACTGTTTTCACTTTCTTACTACGTAAAAGTGAGGACTTAAAGCCTCGACAGATTAGACACGGATCAGCCCCTTGGCAGGATCTCATTTGACATCTGAATTCCAAAAATCTCACAGCTTAACTAAGGGCTGCCATAGCTAAGTGGTCAAGATCACTAACTCTTGCTGGAGTGTCATGAGTTCCAGCCTAGTGCCATTGAAGACCTACCATGTAGAGAGTGTAGCTGCGCATTAAATCAGTCGAAGTCTCAAACGTCCTCACGTTGGTGTGGTGAGGATGTTAGGAAGGAGGCTGGCAGCTAGGTATCGGCCTCGTGACTTGACAGTGGTTCAAGATTATGAGATCCGTCGTCAATAGCCCTGGCGTAGCTTTATAGTGCGACGTTAATTCGGGGTTGGAACTTTAATAGTGGAAACAATTTATTTACACGGAATACAAGTGATTCATGTCACCATGTTTTACCGAACTTCAATATAGTCATCAGCATTGTGTATAACCTGTTTCCAACGATGAGGAAGTCATAGAACACCTGTAGCAGTGGCTGTTCTGTTGATAGTTAGAATGGACCGGTCTACTGCCGCAAGAATCTGTGCAACAGTTTTGAATCAAATGCCATGAAGTTGTTCTTTCATTTTAGAAATTAAGTCACAAGGACTTAGATCTGGTGGTCTATCACTGTCCATTTGTGCGGCAACAGCATGCACTTCTGCTTTGCTGATACTAGGGCGACTTGGTCGATGCATGCCTGCCTCATTTTGGCGTCCTTCAATGAAGGCTTTTACCCCTCTTGCTACAGTGCTTTAAGGCAATGCTAATTCCCCGAAAGCCTCTTGAAGCCCTAGATGACATTGTCGCGCTGTACGACCTTTGGCACATTCAATTTTTATCCCACTTCGTTGTTCTTGTTTTGAAAACATCCTGACAACACGACTTTAGACTCCAAGCTAATACAAGGATCAGTTCTTCGAGCCACTCCGAATAAGCGTGACGTAGGAAGAACGGGCCTTTTTGCTGAGAGATAAGGTAGGTATGTAGCTCACATGTGGTAGACACGACATTCTTTGGTTTTGTTCTGTAACGTTTTTACATCAGTATTGCTATTATTAAAGTCCCTCTCACACATGCTCACTCATACACTGAACTGAACTGAATTCGACAGGAATAAGGCCGATTACGAAATAACCATAGCCACTCGTCTACTTCGGCCTTATTTTGATCTCAAAACGTTGTAATTCGGAAAAATTTCTATTTGATTAATTTTTATGTAATAAAAATAATCTTTTTTTTCAGTCTGTCGCATAATCTAAGACAAAGTAATGAATAACGAAATATTGTTGAAAATAAATGACACTCTCTTCCTGATATTTTTTTTTATTTATACTAATATTTTATCTTCAATAAAATATCTGATTTATTAACTTAAACTTCGTATTCGTTACATCATGTACAGGAAAAAAATTCCATCTTTTATTTTATGTCGAAAAGAAACTTTGTCATCAAAAGTGGTTTCACATTTGGATACATTAAAATACTTTTTAAAGTTTTAATCATAAGTAATCTTTTTTAAATTTTTATATTTTTTATTTTCTTAGTCACTCAACAATCGATGTAATTTCTTTCTCGCTTTTTCGAGGCTAAAACTTTTCCAGTTATATATAAAAACCATCGAAGTAATAACATTGTAACTGAAGAAATTTTTTCTTCCAAACTTTCTTTGTAATTGGTTTTTCTTTTTAAGTTACTTAAGATTTATAGAGTTATGATAATTGCTCTGAAATTTCCAGCCTATCATTTTAGTATTTGTACATATTCTCAGAAAAAATTTTAAGAACATACTTTAATATTTTCATGCTTGAATCCGCGATCATTTTCTGATGTTTATGAAAATTAATAAAAAGTGAAACAAATTGCAACTCTGATTTTTTAATAACGGATTCTTCTCTAAGCATTCGAGGAGATAGATGGAAGATTAGAGGACAGGAAGTAACAATAGGAGAGAAATTAATTGATTTGAGACAGCACGCAGAGAAGATACTACAGTGTTCTGTTTTGTAGTTGATGATGTTTATAGTTATATATATATATATATATAGGTGTGTGTATTTAGAGGTTAATATTTAACGACAATTACATACAAATTTAATCTCCTTTTTTCTAACTGTCTGTAATTTATTCTAGTGTGAAATAAAGACATTTTGTACCTTTCAAATGAAAAGCTATAAATATACTTTATAAAATAAAAAAGGCAATGATTTTTTTAAAAATTTTTATACTTTTTTTATTAGGTTTTGATTTCGAACTGTAAGCATGTTCTTTGAAAATGGTAAAAGAGAATCCCCAGGTATTGTACCAAGTTATTTTTATCTTAAATCTATTTCGTCTTGTCCCATACGTCTTGTCAATATTGTCTCCATATATTCGTATAAGGATCTTCGATAATCCAAGGAAAAGTCGAAAGCGTCATGGATTCGTATCCCTATTTACTCAACATAATTAACTGCGGTCTCAATTTAAACGGGAAGATATTAATGCATGATGATGTGTAACACTTGTGAATTAACTTCGTGCTAAGGACTCCGCCTTATTTATTTAGCCTTGATTTTGTATTCTGTTAATTGCTATTTGAAACTCTTTATGTAGTTATATTATAAATTTATAATGCGAGGGTCACACAATATAATACTATCATATATTATTTAGGTAATGTATAACAATATTATTATGTATTATATAATATTAATACTAACTAAAGTTTGTATAATTTTCAATTGTCTTATGTAGTTATGAAACTCTTATGAAACTTATGTAAATCTTATGAAACTCTTTATGTAGTTATCTATACTAATATATAAAAGAAAGAGTTCGCGCGTGTGTTTGTTTGTTTCAGCTATTCCGACCAAATTAAGCAACCCAGAAGTATGAAACTTGGCAAGTAGAAGCTATAGGTCGTTATGCTATTAACCTCGAAGAGTTTTTTTTCGAAAATTGCTGTAGATTTTTTTAAAATTCAATTTTTATGCGATTTTTCTGTTAAATGGAGATATGACGTCATCAGCCGTGTCAAGTCTTAACTTTGCGAAAATTAATATTTTGAGCAGTTTTGGTGGGGATTTTAGCACATTTTATTATAAATATATTTATTCATGGTTGTATTTATTCGTTTTTAAACTCTTTGGGGAGGAATTACATTTGTTTTTGGAAAAAATCATTGTCAAAAAATGTTTTTTCTAAATTTTATTTTTCCGACTGGAAACACTAATTTGATAATAGTAGATTTTTGTATTTGATTCACAACGTATTACATCTTTTTCGCTACTTTAAAAAAAGGATGTTTTTTTTTACAACTTTTTCAGACTAAATGGTCATTCTATGCGGATGGATTGGGGCAATATGTACCGTTTAAGTGTGATGATTATTCAGGCGATTTCATTTAGTTCTAAGCTTAACTTTGGCGCCAAAAACCTGTGTCATGATATGAACCTCAGATAGATTGTAACCGCCAACGTTAGTGGGTGATACTTACGTTTATCCACCTTATTAAATTTGTGAAACTGTGCATAATGTTTGTTTATAATTATTTCTTATAAACTTTTGTGGTTTGTAATAATGCATGTTTGCGTAATGGGACAACTACCCATCTTGCAAGGCCTAAAGCTACTATTTTTATTGTTGTGAACCACTTTTAAAGATATATACTTTCAATAAAGTGTTCTCTTTCATTTTACGCTCCTGATTAATCTTAGTTGTACTATCAGCATAAAAAAAACTTGATTCAACTCTACAAACCTTTTTGCTGTATCTAAAAAAATTTGTGCTTCTCCATGTTGTTATTCTTAGAGGCAATAATGGAAAAACATTTGTTCATATTTTGGTACAAAATAGTTGCAAGGACCTTGGGTTTACACGTTTGCTTTTCCTTAGTCTTGCTAACCTGAATGTTGGTGGTATTATCAATCACGGTTGTGCTTGGGCTACAATTCCTTTCATGTTCATATCATGACAACAGAAGGTAGACGGCCCAAAAGTAAGAAAAGCTATTAACTAAATAATCATCTGAATATCAGTACACTTTAGCGGTACATCTTGCCTATTTCCATCCTAATAGCATTACAATTCGGTCTGAAAAAGGTTGCCTTCTTCGTAATTCCATGTTTCATCCGTGTAGTAAAATAGTACAAAAATGTAGCCTATAACAAAAAGAAAAAGGCACTCACTTCAAACTAATTGGGATTGTCACTATCCTGATTTTCATCACAGCCAAATTGGTGACATGCAAATCACTCCTGGATATCAAAACAAGAAATATTTTTTTTTTTTGAAAAAGAAAGAATTATAAGATTTTGGTGGGAAATAGCACGATTTGTGCGTGGTCTAAATTTTGACTGCGGTGATGTTAATACACAAGAATACAGATTTTTATTTACGTATAAG
Source organism: Trichonephila clavata (assembly GCA_019973975.1). Lineage (NCBI taxonomy): Eukaryota > Metazoa > Arthropoda > Arachnida > Araneae > Nephilidae > Trichonephila > Trichonephila clavata. Next base: position 82,385 of record BMAO01005946.1, read on the forward strand.
ATTTTCTGACATGTTCCTTTTTTTCTGTGGTATTTATGGTAGTTTCATCTAAATCAGACCTTTGCTTATCTATTTAAGGTTGCTTTTCGGTTTGAATTGATGTTTACTAGGTTACTTCATATATAATTGTTTATTTTATTCATGTTTAAATTTTTTATATTTTAAGGTTTTCTGGCAAAATTAAGGCTTAATTTCCTTTTGTTTTCTATAACCTTTTAATTTACAAGGGGTGATCAAATGAAAAGGTACGAAACGACACGGTGGGTACAAATATAGACTTTATTCAAAATATACACCATAGGCCTGAGCACAACGATCCCACTGATGAACAAGCCGCAGGATTCCTTGTTCCCAGAATTCCTGTGGCTGTGACGAGACCCAGTCCTTCACAGTGTCCTTGAGTACGTCGTCCGAGTTGAAGCGCTTTCCTTTCAGGTGTTTCTTCAGTGGACCAAACACATGGAAATCGCAGGGTGACATGTCCGGACTGTAGGACGGATAGTCCAACGTCTCCCATTGGAACTTGTCCAGTTCCATTTGTGTGACTCTGGAGACGTGTGGACGCGCGTTATCATGGAGCAGAACCACACCCTCCGTGAGTAGCCCCGGTCTTTTGTTCTTGATGGACCTGCGTAGGCGTCGGAGTGTCTCACGGTACACATCGGAGTTAATGCTTTTTCTGTGCTCGAGTAATTCTGTGCTCGCATCATTTGGACACCGTTTTTTATAAGAGCCTTTGCTCTCTCCTGCGCATGCGGGCACCCGCGCATGATCCGATCCCAGTCAGAGTCTCCAATGGCATCCCGAGATGTCTCGCTACATTCTCCCTTGGCGGAATATGCAAATATTTAACTGTTTCATTTTTATGTCGTTTCGTACCTTTTCATTTGATCACCCCTTGTAAGTTATGCTATGTGTTCTATTTTAGTGTCTCACATATGCAAGTTGCGATTGCAAGTTGGCAATTGTTGCAATAATACGTCTGTACCTTTTCTTTTTGTTATAAGCTATATTCTGGTACTATTTTGCTACATTGATGAAACATGGAATTTGCCGATAAAGGTAAAAAGCAATAACATTTTTTGGTGCTTACGTATTATTGCAAAAATTGCCAACTTAATTAACAACTCTCCAAATTGGTAACCATATGCTTCATTTCATGTAATGTCGCCAATAGGTTGCGATAATATGTAAGTACCATAGAAAATGACACTCCATTCAAACTAATTGGGATTATCAGATTGCCGATATCATGATTTAATTTAGAATTTATGATACTTACATATAAGCATCATCACAGGCAATTTGGTGCAATCCTAATCGCTTCTTGATATTAAAACAACAAAGATTCTTACATGTTTTTATATAATGAAAAAAAATCAGTCACATTTTGTTGGGATTTGTTTAGTGCCAGTTTAGTTGTAGTGATGCTAATACGTAAGAACACGAAGGCTAATATGAATTTTTATTTACGTATGCGATTTTCTGACATATTTTCCAACATATTATTAAATAGATTTTGGCATATGTTCTACATGCTGCTTATTTTATTTTTTCTCCTCATAGTTTTTATAACCAATAAGTACTCCTTTTTTAATCTCATGGAAATATGGTTAACTTTATTCATCAAGAAGATCTTCATGGAAACTATTGATGTGATTGAATGCATAACAAAGTAATTTTCTTTTGCACTTCAAAATTCTGAGTTAATGCAATTTTTTGTTGTGTCGCATTATGGTTAAATTTTCCTTCTGACAATCTGTTCTTCATATAGATTTTTGAAGGTTTTATACATATGCATTGTATATATTTGTTACATATGTATACATTTCTATGACTTTTTTTTATGGTTGAAAAAAAAGATTATTGCTTTTTTTTTCTTTCGTCAGCAAATACCATGTTTTCATCATTACAGGAAAACACTTCAGAAGCTGATTAATGTTGATCAGATTTTTTTTGTCACATGGCATATCATGGCTTAATTTTACTTCTGACAATCTTAAAATATATAAATTTATTTATACCATTTGTGATCCAAAAATGTTTGTGGAAAAAAGATGCACTTGATACGATTTTCTCATATTTCTCTTTGGATTTCTTTAAAATTCAAAGTTGATGCGATTTTACTTCTCATGATATCAAGGTTTAATTTTTCTTCTGATATGTTCCTTATTTAGTTTTATGAAGATCATATAATTTATACATATACTGTCCATATATGATATGTTTCAATGATCACTAATTATTTATCATTGTATTTTCTCATTTCTTTGTTCTTTGCAACTGAATAACAAATATTTTTTTAATCGAAATATTGCAAAAAAGTATTGTTTAAAAATCAATTTTTTTATCATCAAGGTTTAGTATTTCTCTCATTAGGTTCATAATTGTTTTTTTTTATGTAGCACTTATTAATCTGTTTGATGGGTTTCTTTATTTTGATTCTTGCTAATTTCATTTTTTCTCTATTGTATTACATCTAAATTTTATATTAAATCTAATATAGATGTTGGATAGTATTACATCCACTCCTCATGTAATTTAATGATATAGTGAATTTAACTTTATAGTTTATTATAATATAGGCCTATTTTAGATATTTTTTTAAATTTTAGTTTGTACTAATTTAATTTTTTTCCAGTTGAAGGCTTCCTAATATTTTATTTATGATAGTATTTTAGTAAAATTGTTTATCATAATTAATTTTTTCTTCTGATTTAGATATTTCATGTTATTTTACTCATAGTTCCCATAGCAGAAATATACTACAATTATCACTTTTCCGTTATAATTTTTATTTATATTTTCATTCCTATTTACCTTTTTAGCATGTTAATTTTCTCTCTTACATTACATACTTCATATGAAATCATTCTTAACTGTTAAGCAAAATTTCAATATGAACACTCATAAAAAAATAACTTCTAACTTTTAGATACACTGCCCTGTAATGGCTCAAAATCTTCTTTAAAATATATCATGTTTGCAAAAAAAAAGCTGGATTTTTTAAAAAATTTAACCCGTGCGAAGAACGGATACGACACATGTGAAATCAGTGTTGCCAACTTGGCGAGTTATTTTGAACATTGGCATTGGTGCAATAAAATCTAAGAACCTACATTTTCTTCCATTGAAAAAGGTTACTACTTTTCCTGATACTTACGTATTAGAGTCAATGCAGCCAAAGTGGCACTTTTTTCACCAAAATTTGATTTTTTTCCTTATAAGACACATACGAATCTGTTATTTTGATATCGTGGTGCAAATTTTGCTGTGGTGACGCCAATACATAAGTACCCTTTTCTTTTATTGGCAGATTCCATGTTTTTCCATTGTAACAAAACAGTAGAAAAACGTAACTTAAGAAAATGACACTCATTGTAAACTAATTGAGATTAACAGATTATCAATATTGTGATTTTAAGTTAGAATTTCTATTTACGTATAATATTTTTTGACATGCTTTTTTTTTTTGTTCTAAGCTGCTTATGATAGTTTCATCAAAATCAAATCTTAATTTATCTATTTAAAGTAGCTTTTTGATTTGAATTAATATTATAATTTCAATATACTATACGTAAGGTTACTTTTATATTTTTTTATTTCTTTTTCAATTTTAAATATTTAAGATTTTCAGTTATGTGCTTTTTTGTTGTTCAGAACTGTTTATGGCAATTTTATCAAAGTTAGGGCTTACTTTTTCTGTTTTAATAACCTTTTAATTTAAATTAATATCATAATTCCTATTTCAGTGTCATAGTTTTATTTTTTCCTGAACTAATACTCTATATTAGATGTATTACTGTGAGATGTTAGATAATATTATATGAGGTATGGGTGCAATGCTAATTTAATTTTTTTTCCTGTTGAATGCTTTCTAATATTTCTTATTCATGATAGCATTTAGTGAATCAGTTTATCATCATTCATTTTTTCTTTCGGCTCATCTATTGCAGGTTATTTCACCCATAGTTCCCATAACAGAAACTCACTACTGCTATCACTTTTCTGTAATAATTTTTATTTATATTTGCATTCATTCATATCTATTTACTCTTTAGCTTGCTAATTTTCTCTCTTACATTGAAATATTTGTTTTGGTTAAATTATTATTTACTTTGAAGCCAAATTGCAATTTGTTTAAAATTATTTCTAATGTGAACATTCATTTGAAAAAAATGTTTTTAATTTTTGGTTTTCTACTTCATACAGGGTTTTACCCTCCCTAAAAAAATATTATAATTGCTATGATAGAAGAATTTTTGTTTTCAAAACTTAACCCATGCGAAGAAAGGGCATTTCAGCTAGCATTATAAAATTGTAACGCGCGTGTCAATATAATACTGTTATAGATTATTTAGGTAATGTATTACAATATTATTATGTATTATATAACATTAATATTAATTAAAGTTTATATATTTTTCCGTTGTCTCGTGATAATAAAGCAAAAGAGACAAAAAAGATTGATGTGTTCTTTAGAAAAAAGATGTAGAGAAATTAGTTATTCAGATTAGTGATTATAAATCCTATCTATACAAATGCATTTTTCATAAAAAAAAAGTCTTAATTACAAGTGGTTGCGTTTTTTAAATTCTGAATCTAATATTAATTAAGCAGGCTTACTTTTACACGTGTCTATGTTAAGCTTATAAATCAAATTTTAACACCAAAAAAAGGTAAGGCATTTTATTTGATTAAAAATTTTAAGAATTATAAAATAACCTATTTTCATCAAAATTGGAGGAAAAAAAACGTATCACATAAAAAAGCCGGAAAAAACTGATGGATTCTCTGATTATTTAATAATAAATTCAGCTAATTCTGTACCAACCCTCATATTTTCAAAAATGAGACAGAAAATAAAATATTTCTCCTGCTCATTTTGATACAAAAAAGAAACAAGATGCCAATGCACCGATCAAGCTATCAGATAAAACGGATTGTTTCTTCTGTGAAATAACTCACATCGAAACCAATATATCATCTGCCAATAACATGCAATGAAGTGTAAACACAATACCGAAAAAAAAACCGAAACTCAATAAAATGAAAAACATCATATCCGCATTATTGCCATTAACTCCTTTATAAAATACTACGAACTCCAATCTTCCCCCCATCCCTCTTCAGATTACCTGATCTAGCTGATACATTTGCTTTATAAATTAATCGCCGATTACACTGACGAGGTACGTATTAAAAAACTTGATATCAATCCCCAGCATCAGTTCGGGGAAAGGAAAATCCGTAAAAAGACAGAAAAAAAAGAGTAAAATAATAATAATCTTGCTGCCATTCAAACATGTGTACGTCAAAAGTTGACTAGATATTCCCCCTAAAGGTTTGTCTTATCCATCATCTAGCTTGAAAATCTCCAGACAGTTTTTCGATTCATGTTTATGGTTGAAAATGATGAACGACGAAAGCATAATGAATGTCATGTTCAGCCTCCACAATGTTCCTGGCCGAAATTTTACCACAAATTACTCTGTTGTTAACCCTTGGAGACTTGAGAAAAAGATGAGCCACTTGAAGGGATTAACGGCTATTTTACTAGAGAGGGATTTTTTTGGTGTAGATTTATCTTGTAGGTAGGGATTTTGGGGGACGATGCGGCGGTTACTGACTAATTTGTTGGATTAAGTTTAATCTGTTATGAAAAGTACGGTGAGAAAATTCTTTTATATTTTTTATGGGGGGGGGGATGTAATGTCCTGGATTTGTTTGGTTACTTGCCGCGGTTGGAGGTAGCGTTTTCTTTTTTCTTTTAAATTTGTTGTATTAAAGTTGAGTGAACATGAGTTAATAGTTAATGAGGTTGCAAAAGAGGAACAGGGGCTTTTGTGAAGATTACTTATGCCTGGACTTGTCCTTCTGGGTGTGTTTGATTTAAAATGAAATATTCCATGAATTTATTTGTGTATTATTTGCAGCCTAAAATGTGAAACTTTGAATAATGTGTTCCATCATTTAAATTTAAAAAATCCAAGTTAAATACTTTGTACTGCAGGTCATTTCGCTGTTACAGTTTCAAATAAATAAAAGGTACATTTCGATTCAAATCTTGTGTGTGTGGGGTTTTTTTAAATTTAATAATGGGAGGTAATTTCGTTGTACAAATGTTTCAAGTAATTTATTTATATCAATTTACTTCACTGGATATATTCTGTATTTTTAAATATAGCAAAAATTATAACGAGAAAAATTATAAATAATCATACTTAATTGGGAAATATATATATATATATAATTTTCCTGGAAAGGTCTCTATGGACTTATTAATGCAATTAACTTTTGTATGAAACTTTTTTCATGAATTTGTAAGGTATGCAATAATTTTTTGGGGGTTACATGTGAGTATATGAGCTTTAAGAAAGGGGGATATGTTAATCATATATTTCAAGATGACAACAAGAAATAATCGGTTTTCGAGAATCAAAATTTGAATGCAATTTTTTTAAAAAGCAAAACATTGTCTCGAATGTATCAAAGGAACGATTTTTTTAGTATAATTATTATTCATTGTAACCTTTTATGAATGATTTCTTTGTAAAGTTAGCAAATAAGCAACCTCTGCAAAAAAAAAACCCGCTGTCTTATGCAAACATTTTAAGTGGGAATATCGTTTGACCGAAAAATATGCCGTGAAAAAAGAAGCAAATCTCGAGCTAAATATTGCAACCTCACAACTCATGTAAAATGCTTAATAATTCCTTTTTTTTTTGTTTGTTGAATTCTGGATAATAATACGTCCATAGTGGGACGATGTTTGAGAAAATTAATGATAGCGCGATAGTTAGGAATTTAAATAATTGGTTTATTTACGTGACAGCTGTTATATAAGTACAGTATATGCATTTACATTCAAGTTATTCAATTGATTACTTAATTATTCAGAATATGTTATGTGAGGGAGGAGGCAACACAACCATTTTCTTCGGTGCTTACCACGGAATCGCCTTCCACTCCAAGGTCTTGAGATGGGGCAGTTTCTTTCTCACACTCGGAGTTTCTGACTCGCAGGTGTGTCCAGCCGTTGTTTTTCTCACCATTATGCAATGGTTTCAATATTTAAGGGGTGCACGTGTGCATAGGAACGGTGTTATTCTATCCACAAAAAGAAGCCGAAAGTATCCCTGTTATACGATACGAATTTTAAGAAATACATATCACTACTCGTAATTGGTGAAAGCAAGTATTTGAAAAGTTTTTGGATACAATTTATTGCTAGCTGAAACAATACTTCTCAGTGTGGCTAACATCTAAAAAGCTTCTTCGTTTTTTTAAAAAATTTATTTCACGAATACAAGAAAATGTCTTTAAAATTTATTTCGTGTAAAAGTAGTAAAGACTGTAATCTGTTTAATTTAAATAAAAGCATGTGTATACATGTATTCTCTAAGTAATTTTACAAGTTACTTGTAATCACAATTTAAAAAGCAATTCATTTATCTAAAAATCAATGCATTATTAAAACGGATATCTTGAGACATTGTACGCTCAATAAATCAATAATATCGGTTCGTAATAAATTCTTAGCAAAACATCCTGTAGTTAATGGCTGATTTGTTGCTGGGAAGTCATTATGTGTTAAAAGACTTAAATAATCATCAACAGCAATTTAATTTTACTTTCCGTGGAGCTTTTTCTCGCAAACAATTCAGATCTCTTTGTCTTCATGCTCGTATCATTTAATTTAAAGAATACATAAGTGCTGAACTGTGTTCCGATTCTTTTTTATACTTGATTACTATTCTTGAAATACGTAGCAGTTATTAAGAACTAATTCCTATATGGGCATTCTACTTATTCCAATAATTGTGTGGTACATAAATTATTATTTTTCATGTGTATTAAATTATTTATTTTTAGTAAATACCATCCATGATTTATTTATGAAAAAATTTATAGATGCATACTTTGCAATGCTCTTTCTACATACCTTTCAATAGTTAAAAATTCAAGTAATCTGTCGTGGCTCAAAGTTCTTCCGTTGGTATGGTCGGGTAGTTTGGAGAGAGTTTTGACATCTCAAGAATCGACCACGTCACTTAACTTTGCCTTAGAATTAGGGGGCCCATCACAAATAGCCCTCGTGTTGCACACTCCCTCATTGTGTTAAAGAAAAAATATTTATATTTTTTATAGAATGAATAAACACAAATATTGCTTATGATTTTAAAAGATTTGTATTTCAACATATTCTTTTTAAAAAATAAACTACAAAAGCCAATTATTTATCCCTAAAGTAATTGTTTTTTTCTTCTAAAAAGTACGCAGAAATACCATAATTCTATTTTATATTTATATATAAAAAAAAACGCGATTCTTATTTCATACGATGGGCGTCCATCAAAATCAAAACCTAAATGTGTTTGAAAATTCTAAATTCTCCACCATCCTCTTTGAAGACGACGCTCAAAAGAAGCAAAAAGGAAAGAAAAAAAAGAAAGAAAAATCCAAAAAGGAAAAAAGGGAGCTGCATCACGTAAAAACTGAAGTACTTTTTTTTTTTTTTAAATATTTTTTTTCTTCCTTTTCCTCCAAAAAATATACAAGCTACATAGAAAATTCAAAAGAGTACCATAATAAAAAAAAAATGCACATAAAGTATACGTAAACAAACAAAAAAAGAATAAAAAAAAGAACAAAGCATCGAATGTGCATGACCAATAGGAACGTGCCCTGAGAAACCAAAAACCGAAAGGAGAGCGTCGATGCAAACAAATGTCCGTCTTATTCCTAGCAAAATCTTGCGATGGCTCAGCGGGGAATTTAGATATTTCATCGCAAAGCTAATATCGAGGTGAGGAATGTATTCTATGTGTAGCCGGCTATATTAGACATATTTTTCCCTTGCTTTTCCGCCCCGCACTCACTTTTGCATTCAAATCGGTACTTTCGAAATTCAGAAGCGTAAATCACTGTTCTATTGCGGTGTAGATCCCCCTGATGCCTTAACACTCGATCTTGAATTTTACATGGTATATATATTATTTTGATGGGGGTGGATTGTGTGTTGGGTTGAAAGGTTCTTAGCTACTGAAAAGATCTACTATAGAAATAAAACAAGAAATTTTCCTGGAGTAAGAACCAACCTATGTAATTAATAAACCTCAATTAACGTGATTGGTGTCATTGAAGGCTCGACGTCAAATCTGACGAGGCTCAATATCTTCCCGTTTGTGTGGCGTGGTAGTTAGGAGTAGGGGTGCCACTCAAGTCTCGCCCTCGTCACTTGGCCGAGGTTCGTCGCCGATAACTCTCGTGTTGCTTTATAGTGCGACCTCCCCCCCCCCCAGTTAATAAAGCTCTCATTCTCATTCAAAACCGGGGCCACGGTAGCTTAGTGGCTAAGGTATAGAATCGTGGGGATGGCATTGCATGAGTTCGAGCCTAGCACCACTAAAGAAGAAAGGGAAGGAAGAGCTCTGTCGAGAGCTCAAATGTCATCCCGTTGGTGTTGTGATAGTTAGGAAAGAGGGTGCCAGCTCAAGTGTCTTCCTCGTCACTTGACCATGGTTCAAAACTAAGAGGTCCGTCGCCAAAAGCCCTCGTGTGAGTGCGACGTTAATATTCACTCCCTCACTCAAAATCGTAGACACGCGTGTCATATGATTACGTGGCACGTAAAAGATCAATTGAGTATTAATTTCAATTTAATAAAATTAAATCCCGACGAGAGCTTGAATTTACCCTTTATCTACCGCATCATGATTTACTGCAATTCTTTTCATGTAATATTTTTTTTTGAAACACTACATTGAAAATTGAGGGATATACATAAACAAAGTACTTGACTTTGACAAACTTAATCCGTTAAAGCTAATTAATTAATTAACATATTCAACTGTAAAATTAATTGTATACACTGTTCCCTTAAAATAAAAAGTCAAATAATTTTCTAAGGTTTTCATTATCATTTTTGTTCCCAAAAGTAATTAAAGTCGAAAGGTAAATGTCTTATTTTTATATATGGTAATGAAAACCATAGAAAATTCGCAATCCAATCAAAATGTCAGCTGAAAACGCAACTTTTGCTATAAAACTATTCGCCTTCCCGCTAAAATACTCATCATAGAAACCGTGCTGCATGTATCTTGGAAGGGTGGAATTAAAAAAATATTCCTGCTAAGTATCGTCAGAGTGTTCGTACAAATGGCTATCTATGTAATTTTAAAGTGAGTGGTACTTATAAGTAAAATCGGTAGATAAAGGGTTAAAAAAATCTAAGCTTTATAAATTTAGTAGCGGGAGCTACCAATGAAATGGCTGTCACACTTGGCACATGCCTTGTATGCAAAGTTTAGCTACCGAAATGCAGCCCATTGTTTTTAAACACGTTCTCCTTCATTAACGTGATTAAACGTATAATATACTTATAATGAAAAGATAAGCAAGATAGAGGGCATTCAAGAGGTGTAAATAAATTTTCTGTACAAAAATGTTCTTGTAGTATTATTAAAAAGTAAATTTTTATTCAAGAAAAAAGGAAATAGTGTTAAAATAGTTATTTTTTATTAATACTTTATTTATTAAAGTAATACTCGAAGTATCACGGGTAACCGCGGTTGCTTTAGTGGTTATGGTCTCGAACTCGTGGCCAGCGTGTTATAAGCTCAAGTCTTAATGCCAATGAGAACGAGATGTGTAGAGGTGCAGATGCACGTTTTATCTGGCAAGGCTCAAATTCCTCCATTTGGGGTGTGTGGAAATTTATAGTAGGAGATATCAGTTCGGGCTCCGTCCTCGTCACTTGACCATAGTTCAAATTTACGAGGTGTTGCTTTATAGTGTGCAACGTTAATAAACACTCACTCACTCACTAAAGCAACAAGAGTATTATTGGAGCAGAACCTCCAAGTCAGGTGACGAGGACGAGCCCTGAGCTACTACCTAATTCTCCAAATTTCACAACGCCGA
>BMAO01005946.1:113968-177074 GCA_019973975.1 Trichonephila clavata
TGAATTTTTTATTTATATAAGCGATAGATCTCGTAATTCTGACCTGTAGTTTAGTAACAAGGATGATACCAGCTCGTATATATATACGAGTATACTTCACATATTTGATATAACTATCTTCGATGAAATCAAAACTGGCACGATTGGAAGCCCGCTGTTTGTGATCACATCACTAGACTTCCATAACCCAAATATCAATTCTAGTGCAAACATAAAAATTAAAATAAAAAGCATTGCATATTTCTAATTTTTTAGTGGAAAAAAAATACGAAATAAATTTTTTTGTAAAAAGTCATGCAATTAAATCTAATATAATTTCGTATTTTCATATCAAAGCCATTTATTCAATAGAAATCAATGCCTTTTTGTAATATTAATTATCTAATGAAAATTAGTCATTTTCATTTTCAACTTTCTTTTAGATTAAAAAAACTGCATTTCATGATAGGTTTCTGTTATATAATCGTAGATATAAAAATCTGTATTATGAGGAATAATTCTACTTAATTAGCAGATTTTCTATTTATATTAAAATATTTAATAAGCTTTTATTTTTTAGTCGATATTATATTCTGATTATTAGGTGCGTCGAAGCTCAAATCTTGATTTGATCAAAGGTTCATCATGTGAAATTCAGCAAGTATAAATTATTACATGAAACAAAAACAAAGAAAGAGGAATTCAACTGTCATAAACTTTTTCTGAATAGGTGAAAAATATACTATTTAATTTTAACTGTAATAAATTTCAGCAAATTTTAATTTCTTACAAATTAAGAGAAATACATGATTGTTTCAGAGTTAATTATAGTCTCTTTTATTAGTTTTACTAATTTTTGTACCGTATCCATAAAACTTAACGCTATTTTAGTTCATTGATATTATATGACAGAATCGAATGTGATATGTGTGTGTGTTTTGATATTGTTTATTACTTATTCACGTTTTAAGTTCTGAAACTAACAAAACGCTATTCATCATTTTTTTAAACGCTATGATTTACCAACAAATCTAAATCTAATGCTAACAGTTTTTAAATATTGTCTATGGCCAAGGAACAAATCTTAATCCGACGTTGATTAAAACGTCCATTTTTGTTTGAAAGGAGAAAAGTGATTTGGTAAACATTATTTTTTGAACATTTTCACTTTGTAAAATTTTTGTTGATATAATATATCTTGTCTTTAACAATAATAAAATAAATTTTAAATTATATTCCAAGTTTCTGACATGGATATAATGTTTATTATCTTCTTTTAGAAAACTGTGGATTGAGGAACACATTTGTTTTAATATCTTCCGTTGTATATACGCCAATTCTATTTCAAATTTTACATCGATATTCGAAATATGTTAATTTCAATTTTGGAAGTGAAATATCGTTAACTCTTACAGGGACACATAGAGCGATAGCTTTGAAATCGATTTATTTCTTATCTAAGGCCTCTGAAAGGAAAAATATGCAGCACTCATAAAGCGAATCATTTTACAGTCCAATAAATCTTCTGCTGCCTTCTACCAAGGCTATCTTGCTTCTACTCCCCTCCGGGGAACGAACTTCGGCCTTGAACCCCCCTTATCCCCCCATGAGAGAAAAGCGACAAAGAAACATTCCAGCTAAAACTGTTGTTCCTACCCTCCTTCTCATGTGTCGCTGACGGATCTACATTTTCTGTTTCCTTTCAGAAACACAGAAAGAGAAAAAGCACAGCTCATTGAGCTGGTGCATCGTTATCTCCTGAGTTAGAAAGAGGAGGGGTCTTTTTGTATAACTAGTATAGCCGGCAAGTTTCCAGTGTTTCAACAATATGATGTACAATACTACCCTATGCAGGAATCACTTCCTGGAAACACCTTAAAAGTTTGCAGGCAGCGACCATAAATCTTGGTTGTCCTTCTGCCCTCTCAAATGGGAAGAGTCAGTTAAATGTTTAACCCCCCCCCCCTCGGTTTTCCATTTTACTTAGCATCGACAAAAGTCAAATTCTCATCTTAGATAATGTAGCACTTATAGTGTTGCATAAGAAAATGAAATTCTCATGAAAAATGCAAGGAAGGGGAAAAAAACATGGAAAAGCCCCGATAGTAAGGAGTAAAATCGAAGTTTAAATTATAAGAAAAACGTCAAAAATAGAAAGTTGTAAAGTATATATCAGCCAGCGATACAAGTGGCACATTTCCAATACTAAAATTACAAAAGAAATTTATTTGACTCCTTTTGCGTGAAAACTAAAAATAATTTCTGATGAAATGAGTTTAGTAATTATAATTCTTTCTGAATATTTATATGGAGTTGAAAAAAGAAAACAATACTTTTTAAAAAAAACTATTTTATATTTCAGTCTAAGCCTGAGAATCAATTGTAATGAATTCAGTCTCTTGTATCTGAAGTCAATGGAGAATCTCAGTATGTTGGATTTAAATTCACAAAAAATTATTATAAATATACTGTAAATCTATTTAACATAAAGGATGGATTTGTGTTTGATCTGTATAGAAAAACAAACTATTGATGAGTTTTATTGAAGTTCAATTAAAATATTCTTTACTATCTAGACTGAAATAAAAGCTTTGACCAAAATCATAAAATTAAGGTGTCCATCTTAATAAACATATTTTTTAAATATTTTTTTTCAAGAACATTTGTTTTCCATTTTCTTGTTAATTAGTGTTGTAAAGTGATAGTAAAAATTTTCCAGCTTTTTTCCCAGCAGTCTCTGATAGCGAGTTTGGCCGCGGTAGCCAAGTGGTCAAGGTATCGGAACATGGCAGGTATGCCATGAGTTCGAGCCTAGTACCACTAAAGACCCACGGTGTAGGGGATAAATGCACGTTAAATCTGTCGAGAGTTCAAACGTCCTCCCGTTGGTGTGGTAGTTAGGAGAGAGGGGTGCCAGCTCAGGTGCCGTCCTCGTCACTTGACCGTGGTTCAAAATGACGAGGTCCGTCACCAAAAGCCCTCGTGTAGCTGAACAGAGTGACGTTAATATTCACTCACTCACTGATAGTGAATTTTTTCTCTTTGTGAAGCTCCAATTATTCCTACATAGAAAAAATTAAGAATGAAATAAATTTGACATTTTTAATTAATATGACAATTGCCTAAAATTATTGCAAATTTTAATGCATCTTTCGCAACAGGCAATACTTTAAAAAAATTGAATTATTCTCAAATTATACATAATTCATTGACAAAAGAATGAAATAAACTATTTAAAATACATTTAAATAATTAAAAAATTTCGATTGTATTAATTTTAAAAATAAATTTTAGAAAATATATAGCACACTAATGCGTATTTCTGGCGGTAGTTTTTTTTTTTAAAAAGAAAGAAAGCTATAGAAATTTTTAGAAATATTCCCCAAATTTCAATCGGACAGATAGTTGCATTTTAAGAATAGCATTAAAACTGCGTTTGTACTTGTATAAATGAATTTTGAAAAATGGAATGCAAAGGATAAAACATTTGAATTTGATTCTTTCTCCCTATAGTGAATGTGGTGTTGTGTGACATTAGAAGAATGATATACCATCTTTCGTCATCGTCTTCCCATCAAAACAATTTACAGAGTTAACATTTCCAATAATTAAATATTGATTACCATATTTTAAATTTGAAACAAGTCTGAAAAATGTAAATAAAATTATTCAAGAAAGTAGTTAATTTTTGAACTGCAATAGTAAATAAGATGATCAAGTGTATCCACTAAAAATTTGACATATTTTGATATTAAGGGGGGGGGGACTAGGAAAAATTGAGTGATAAAAATATTCTTTCTTTCTTTTTTTAATAAGACATATCTTCAAAATAACCAAAACCTGCTTATAACAATTGACAATCCATGCGTAATTCAATTCAAGTGAACTATTGAAGGAAAACGAACTAAAAGAAGGTAAAAAATTGTATTTATCTTTCACAGAAAATGTTCCAAAATTTTAAAAATATGAAGAAAAGTATAAATTTTTTTCACTAAAATAAAATTTTTAGTAAAAAATCTATTATTTTTTTTAGTATTTTATTTCCAGATTTGTATAAATCAAATATTGATTTTTACCTTAAAAGTTATTATATGAAGTAATCAAAAATAGTTTTATTGTAAAAATATTATATAAAAAAATAATACAAATAAAGAATATAAAATATACAGCATGTAATAAATAAAGAAGATAAGAGAGAAAAACTTTAAAAAATTAAACTTTTTCAATACTATTTTCTCAAATTTCTATAATTTTTAATTTTACATTAAAGTAACAAAAATTACTAAATTTCAAAAAATATCAAGTGTCTCAAAAGAAAATTGGAATTTTTACTTTTAAAAGGAATTATAAAAAAATAAGGAACTGTGTTTTTATGACGTTTAATATGCATAAAAAATTTCTATTTTAATTTCTTCAAACACTAAAATATTAAACTAAGAATCTTTAAAAATTTATTATGCAAAATAAACTCAAAACTGACATTAAAAATTCATTTCTTTTTATGTATTCTCTTTAAAAAATGTAATTATATTTCGGACTATATTATCTTGCGGAAGAACTGAACTCCACCACTTATTTCTAGTTCTAAATTACTTCGTGTTGCGCTAACTCTGTGACGTACCCATAAGAAAGAAGATCTAACAGACGGCAGCCACATTAGAAAAACACATTAGAACGGCAGCCACATTAGAATGATACTCGCGCTGCTTGGCGTTTTTGGCGTATTTTGAAGCGTGAAAATGCCCCTGTTTCTAAAGACATCCCGGTAGTTTGGAGAGTTGGTGCCAGCTCAAGTGTTGTCTTCGTCACTTGACAGAGGCTCAAAATTATGATGTCTGTCACCAATAGCCCTAATGTTGCTTTATAGTGTTAAATTAATATAACTCTCTCCCCTCACTGCAAGAGGGCCATTAGTTGTCCATTATAATGATGATGATTTTTTGTGATTTTATGAATATTTTCATTCTTTTGTTAAATTTATTTTTCATATAAATTAATCTTTCAAATGTGGAAAAAAATATGGGATATTAAATACAGAAGTAGTGAGAATGTGCAATGAAAATAAATAATATTTTAATGTGTGTCCCCTAGTGGTCAAATTTAGTACAAATATTCGAATTAATATCAGGAATAGGTTTTCTATATTACATTTTAACATCTCTGATGGAATAAATTGTTTGTTTATTTTTATGACACTGTTATATGCGTTATGCTTCTACTGTCAGTGGCAAGTTGGTCAGAGTGACAAAATGACACGGTACACTAATGGTCCGGTAACCCAGATTTGTCGAAATTCATCGAACGCATTAAATTGGTCAAGCAAATTAGGAATTTTGCTGAGGAATTTTACTCTCAAAAGCAAAATAGGTACTTTTTTCTTCTTTAAGATTGAGATCGTTTGTTGTCAGTGTTAGGTTTCAGTTATGAAGTGTTTAATCGTAATATATTGAAAATGCATAATTTGTATATTTCTCTTTTGTGTAATTAGAAAAAAATATTTTTGTGATTATTTGTGAATGCATTTCATAAATTTTGGGTAGCATTTGCAATTTACTGCGTATTTTCGATTTAACCATGCCACCATTTTCATATGCGGTAAAAAGTTCGTGCCGCTTTTTATGTAGTTTTAATTAGCTAGCTTCTAAAAATTCACGCTGCTTTGTAATGAAACGAAATTTTGTTCCTCAACTATTTAATTAATGTTATACTTTTGTGTTTTTAATGGCCGCGTGGTCTAGGCATCGGATCATGGCTAGCGTATCATGAGTTCGATCCTAGTACCACTAAAAAAGATCCGCCGTGTAGGGGAGCGCTGCACGTTAAATCTGTCGAGAGCTCAAACGTCCTCCCGTTGGTGTGGTGTGGTAGTTAGGAGAGGGGGTGCCAGCTCAGGTGTCGTCCGCGTCACTTGACCATGGTTCAAAATTACGCGGACCGTCGCCAAAAGCCCTCGTGTTGCTAATCCGTGCGACGTTAATAATCTCTCACTCACTTGTATTTTTAATTGAAGAAATTTTGGAGAATATTTATAGTAATTGCAACATGAAACAATAAATTTAAATTTAAAAAATAGCCTTAGAGGTTCTCATTCCAATCTCCACGACAAAATTAAAAATTAAGATTTTGCTTGTTATTTAATTAGTAATTGTTAATAATGACAGATTTTTTTACTATTCAGGTTTCATGTTCAGAACTAGAGTCTAAGTATTAATTTGAATAAAATATTTAAACATTGTAAATTGTATTGTAAGACCATTTAAAGTTATATCCTTTCTAAATTTCATGTAATAAAATTTTGTCCTAGGATGTCTTTCAGAACTATTAATTACCATATAAGAGCTTTATTTAAGGAAATGACTCACAGCAAAGTATATTGTGTTCTATATTTGTTTTTATTACGCACATAATTACCAGTTCAGTACATGTCACACATGCAAAATTGGGGTTGCCAACTTAGCAAGTTATCTTAAATGTTGGCGATTGTTGTTATTATACACAAGTACCCAACTTTGTTTTATTAATATATATTTAATATCAAACAGTACTTATGTATTAGTGTCACCACAGCCAAATTTGAGCCACACCATTCATGCCCTTTTCCACCTAAATTTGACTGATTGGTATTTTTTCAAAGGAACATGTTAGAATCTTTGTTGTTTTGAAATCAAGGTATGATCTGTGTGGTGCTAGTTGTACTGCGGTGACACTAATACATAAATACCTATCAAACATATGTTTAATATATGAAACTTTTAAGAGAAATGCTGATTTATGTTTTGCTTTAACTGATTGCTTACTGTAAGAAAAGTGTTCATGTGATAAAATATTTGAGATAATTTGAAAATGAAAGAAAATTTATATTTTATACTGTGAAAATAGCCTATTTTGTTAAGTAAAATTAATAAACTTTTTAATAATTGAAATACTATGTGACATGAAGCTCTTAAATTTTTGCTATGATGAAAGAGTTGCAAGCAAAAGTTTTAAATGAATTGTTACATTTGGAAATATACTGATGTAATATTTTCGAGAAAATATTGAACATAAAAATTGGATACTTATGTATTATCGCAACCTATTAACATCATTATATGAAAGATGCACATGGTTGCCAATTCAGCATGTACAACATATAGGAAATCAGGGTTGTCAACTTGGCAAGTTTTTTATAGAGTTGACAATTGTTGCAATAATATGTATGTACCAAAAATTGCTTTAAAAACTTAAGTTAGATACATTTTCATTTCTACTCTGTGGACATTTTTCACCATCTGAATTGAAGTTACATAGAAAGGTTAGTGTAAAAGGGGTACTTACAAATTATTGCAACTTATTGGCAATATTATATGAAACAAAGCAAGCAATTGCCAATTCAGTACATACGGCACATGCGAAATTGCGGTTGCCAACTTTGTGAGTTATCTTGAACATTGCCGATTGTTATGATAATCGGTAAGTACCTAAAAGTGACTTAGATTGATAATAATGAAAATTAAAAGGCTGAATTCACTGAAAAATTAAGTACTTGGGTATTATCGCAACTATATTGATGCCATTACATGAAACAAAACACATGGTTGCCAACTTAGCAAATTATCTTGAGAACATTGGCATTGTTGCAATAGTATGTAAGTACCAAAAATTGTTTCAAAATAATGTTGATATTCAAACAAGAGTATCTCTGCAATTTTTAAATATTATGTTTCAACAATCATTTTTGTTTTGCTAAGTAGTATTTTTTATATTAGAGTTATAGTAAAGTCATTTTTATGCTGAGTTGAAGAATTTCTTTGATTTAAAAACTATGATTAATATTTTTTGGCAGTTACAAATATTTTTTT
Source organism: Trichonephila clavata (assembly GCA_019973975.1). Lineage (NCBI taxonomy): Eukaryota > Metazoa > Arthropoda > Arachnida > Araneae > Nephilidae > Trichonephila > Trichonephila clavata. The sequence continues at coordinate 121,789 of BMAO01005946.1, forward strand.
TGCGATAAATTAGTTGTAAAGATTTTAAATATTTTGATATTTTGAATGTTTTTGTTACTAAACTGGAACAATGGTGGTATGGTGCTGGATGATCATAAATGTGTGGTATGAAATTTATTTAAAAAGTACTAATGAAATTATTTTGTAAAACTAAAATCACAATAAATGTTGGTTGAAAAATTGAAACTTTTTTTTGTTGAATATTACTGTTATGTCACAGTTATAATAAGTATAAACTCACTCCCTTCTGTGGTTTCTATTAGATCATTCATGTTTTTAATATTGTTCTTTTCTTATTCCTGGCTTTTTGTTCATTTATGAAGTAATTTTTTCATGTATGGTTAAAGTTGTAAGTGTGATTTAAATGTATGCATGTTCATGACACTTTTTTCAAAATTTACTTGTAAGTTATATTTCACTTTTTTGTTTGGTAAGTTATATATAAAAGTTGTTAAGTGAATATCTAATAATTTATATTTGAATGAATTATTTTTCTTAAGAGGTTATATGTATGTGTGTTCTGAATTACACAGCTTGATAATTGAAAAAATTTCTTACTTCATAACTTGATTATCTAAAAAACAGTGATTTCCTCTTGAGACTCTGAATATTGGTTTGTAAAACTATTTATAGACTGTTCTACCAATAGGTTTTTTTCCCCCTTTTGATTCGAATACTTTCTCTTTTCCTAAAAGATAGTGGAACAAATGCTTTTGAAACACACAAATTTATTAGTATTTATAACTATTATAATGTCTTGATCAATCCTTTTTGTCTATTTGACAAGATAGTTTTTATGTATGTTTTTAGTGGGCAGAGGTGGTCGTGAATTTGCACTGAAAAAATTATTCTCTTTCAGACTCTTATCAGTTTAGAACTATGTAAAAGAGTTACCTGGTTTGCTTTAGATTAATAACAGATCTATTAGTATTCTTATGAATATTTTTGGAACAATCTATTTCATTAATTATGGGTTAAAAACTTTCAAACACTAAGAGAACTTGAAGAATGTTAAGATCTTGTGATGTAGACAATAAAGACTTTGATGACAGTGATGTCTTAAAACTTCTTGTGGCCTTGGGCCTTTATCCAGAAGTAGACCCCACCTACAACATTTTTAAGTGTATATCATATGCATAGCATGTATTTTCAAATACTGAGGCAAACAATTAGCTGTAACAAATGTGCCTATTGTGGTTGTACTGCGTGAAGTGTGTAATGTAGTTAAAGCTCCAAGAGAAAAGAAATCTTAAAAAAAAAAGTATTGAAATGGATTAGAAAAAGAGCATTATTCAACATTTCTAGTTTGGAACCAGAATGCATTTGACATAAAATAAACATGATAAAAAGAATTGAAGATAAAACAACAGTAGAAATTTTTGAGATGATCTTCACAGATGATCTAGTAAACCATATTGTACAGCACAGTATATCCTATGCAGCTAGAATTAATTGTTGTCAAATTACACTTTTTGCTAACTGTTTCAAAATAAATTTTAGATTTTTACGGTTAGTTGGATACTGCTTTCTGTGTCAAGAATAGATATTAGTGAAAAGAAGAAAAAGAATTGGAATTGTTTGAAAATGTGCTACGAGAAATCATCACATTGAAATAAAGAGAAACGTATGTTTCATTGACTACTAGTAAAAGTTGGGAGAAAAGAAAAGGTAAAAATATGAGCAAATCCTTTGGAATAAATTAATCCTTTGCAAACACTGTCAAGTTCTTGTTATTGTACTCTAAAGCCTTCCAAATAGTTTTATTCATAGAAGCACAAAGAAAAAATCCTATTTTTGAAAGAGGTACATACAAGATGTGGCTATTAAATAACAAGACTGACACTGCTACAGGAAAAGTAATCGTATGCCAAATGCCAATGACCAACAGTTATTAAGCGTGAAGTCTTCTCTTTTTGAACACAGTGCCTCTCATTTCTGTAATCAAATCTGTTTAGCTGCAGTTTTCGTTTACATTAGTTATTTTTTAGCTTCACCAGAAAAATCATAAGTGTAACAATAGTGCAACAAGCTATTGTGAAATTTCGCATAAAATTTGGAAAAGTCACTACCAAAAATAATTTTTTCAAAGAAGTGTATGGCCATATTAAAGTTTATTGTGTGCACATGTTTTTAAGTGGTTTAAGCGTTTTCAAAATGACCGAGAAGACGTTGAAGTTGATTCATGCCTGGATTGTTCTTCCACATTTAACACAGATGGTAGTATTAAAAAAATCAGCAATCTGGTGTGTGTGTTCATTGTGACAGTCAATTTAGTATTTATGCGATTGCTAAGACTATTGGAATTGACATAGAGGATCTATTGGAATTACATAATTTTGACTTACAAAAAGTGTGTGCCAAAAGGATGCCTTCAGTTTTCATATTTGATCAATAAGCTCTCAAAAATATTCACACTGGCACTTTGAATGCGATTGAAAATAACCATTGGTGTAGCCAGTTTTGAGTGGTCCTTGTATCAAAATTTCTTGCATATCCCTTGTGGAGGCCCCTTAATATATTAAAATTCCCCTCCTCCCATATACATTGTAGCTTGGGGGCCCTATATCATTGATACGGTGGTAGCTACATCCCTGAAAATAACCAAAGCTTATTGAAAATAATAATATGACAAATCAGGGTTTTTTGCTAATCATCTTGAAACAAAGCACCAATCTATGTGCTTGAAGAACCTATCTTCATTGAGAGTTAAATATGCTCAAATGTGCAAACCAAAATTCAAAGCAATATTGATTATTTCTTCTGATATTCATGGGATTGTGTACCCTCACTGATTGGTTTTATGAAGTTCAAACAATTAATCATCAATATTACCTTCATATTCTTGTTGAACTCTGTGAAAGGATAAAAAAGAAACAACCCGAATTGTGTAAAAGGACATGTCATAGGTTTTCCATTATGACAATGTACTGGCTCATTCTGCATTGTCTTTTAAGAGGTTTCTTGCCTAGTACAGCATCCTAGTGTTAAACCATCTGTTCTATTTGTCAGATCTTGTGCCATGGGACTTCTGTTTCCTAAGGGGAAATTTGCCTGTAATGGAACAAGATTTGAGTTCGTTGAAGCTGTGAAAGAAAGTGGCACATGCCCTATAGGAGCTGACACAAGAAACAGTGGCGTAATGAAGAATATTAGGGACCCCCTGCAAAGTCAGGTTTTGGGCCTCAAGCCCAAATATGTACTTAGTGTTAGTCAGGGTTTGGGCCCCCTAGAATCCCTGGGCCCCTACAATGGAGGGGTATATGTTGCGCCACTGACAAGAAGTCTTCCAACACTATTTCAAACAAAGGAAGATTAGCATGGAGCATTGTAGGGATAGAGGAGAGGTGTATATTGAAGGTTATAAGAAGTAAATATGTATGAAACCAAAATAAATTTTTTTATAGCATCAGTCTTTTTATTTAATAACCACACCTCGTATTATGCAAGGGGCAGTTAACACATTGGTTGAGCAAGGCATATATATACTTTTTCTTTATTGTGTATCTTTTTAGTTAAATATTCTTTTTGTTAAAGCAAAGAACAATGTAATTTCAAGTTCTTTTTAAAATTATTCTTATGATATTGAATTCTTATGAAAAAAAAATCAATATGTATGAGTCAATTTTTATTTATATAGGTAAAAAATCCTTAAAACTTATAATAAAAAACTCATTATTGTGGTGAACAAAACAATATTAATTACCATAAAATCTGGCATATAGCACACACTTTTAACACAAAAAAATAAGATTGAAATGCAAGAGTGCACGTTATATGCCAGGTATAAAAACGAGAGCTTTAAAAATAAGAAAAAGATGAACGCATAAAAAAAAATTTATACTTCTACGTACATGGAAATACTGTTTATTTAACTGAAATGACATTGCTTATGAACCTAAAGGGTTGTTGTTCTAGAAGTATACTATTTTTTTCTTAAGCTTGCTATAATACTTCAAATAAATAATTTCAAAACAAAAGTGCATTGCTCATGTACATTTCAGGTTTCTTCATAAAGGGGGTGCGCATTATACAGTGAATATAACTAAATATCAAAAATTGCAGCTTGAAAATATAGGTGCGTGTTATGTGGCAGTGCTCATTATATGCCAGATTTTACGGTATATCCAAATGGTAACATTTTTGTATTGATTTACTCTGTAAAAAAACTTGATTTTTGATACAATTGCCTTTTTTAAATCTTATACCCATCTCTGACCTTTCTGTCATAAGTTGAGCAGCAGTCTAATACAATGAAGAGCCAATAAAAACTGTCAACTAAAGGCACAGTCAATAACATTCTTTTGTAAAATTGTGAACTACTGAAGTGGGTATTTGTAGGTCTCTGCTTTCATTATGATGTGATGCATATTATATCTAGCACATAAAATTTCCATTTTTAGGTACTGGCATATGCTTCAATTATAACTCTAATGAAAGAAACTTTTTCTTCCTTTAAATTTTTATACTAATTTCATGATTTTTTTTTCACTTTAAGGCCCACAAGATGGAGACTGTAAAGAATTTTATGTAGGCAATGAACACGTTGGAATAATCAGGGCTGATATTTGGAAGGAGCTGTTGCATTACTCAACTGTTTTTCAGTTTGATCAGACTCACAATAAGGTTGTATTAAATCCAGAATGGCGAACATATGAAGACCGAAGTGAAAAAATTGATAGGCTTCTTCGTGAGTTAAGGATGAAAGATGTTTTCAGTACTTTGGCTGGATGGAGAAATGAGGTATTTAAGTAAAAATTCAAATTGTTAAATAATATATATATATATATATTATAATTTTATAGCATCAGGTAGGTAAATTTTATTAAAATGAATTATGATTCACATATATAAGTATTGTTTATTTGTCAAATTATATATGTAAATCTTATTTTTGAAAATTTGTGCTAATGTTTTTCTCAATAGTAAACTGATAGTTTCTTATTTCAGTGGTTTTTGTTATGGATTTTTTTAAAAAGACCAAATTTAGTTACTACATTATCTTGAATTGACTACTACAACACTAATGGAATTTTTATTTTTGTGATGGTAATTATGAAAAAAAAATAACCCATTATTTTAAAAAACATTGGTAATAGTTAACTACAATTAAAAGGGAACGATATATCATTATTTTTTTGAAAGGTAAAGGCAAACATTTTATAGGAAATTTAAAATTGGTTATGGCATATGGCTGTATTTTTAGATTGAAAGTATTTGGAAATGCATTACAAGTTGTTCAAAAAAGAGAAAACAAAGATATTCATATTAATGGTGTATTTTTGGAGTATTATGTATTGTAATTTTTTTAATGCACTCTTCTATTCTTTCTTTTATTATGCTGTAATTTTAAAAGCTTTTAACATTTTGTATTTAAATTTTGCTAAGACTAGTAAAGAAGCTTTGGAATTTTTATTGTTAGGAATTATTTATAATGTAATTTCTGCTGTTTAGTAAAATGATATAAATATTGTTTTAAAATAATTATAAAAGTTACTTTGATTAATTTTGTATTATTTAATAATTCCTTTAAATTGGTTTTTAAAAATTTCTGATTTATTATTTTTTCAAGGAGGGTAGGAAGTAGGGGAACTTTTTGCATGCATCTTTTTACCATTCTTAGTTTCTTTTCTTCCTGTATAGCTGCTTTTAAATACTATATATACCATATAAAATTAGGCTGTTTTCAATTAATGTTCTATCTCTTGGCATTTTTGTGATTTTAGTTTTTACATTAGATTGACATAGTTTCCTGCAATAATTATGCCAATTCCTTGCTGTGTTATTTTAATACCAAAATTGGTATTTCTAATAAAATTGTAAAGATTGGTTAAATACGTAATGTTTTCCTATAAGATTTAGTGTATGATGTTAAAGAAGAAATAAGTAAAGTTACATCAATTAGATGCTTAAAATATATTGTATAATTTTAATTTTATAGAAAAGTGATAAAAGAAAAATTTTTTCCCCCCCAAAAATTTCTTTTATTTAAATTAAAATTAATTTAATATTTTTATGAAAAAAAGTAATCAGGGGATTTTTTACGCGCACACATGCATATATATATACTTATGCAATGTATTATGCTTTCTTGCAAGTATGGTAGATATTTTAATACATCAATGATTTTAAGTAATTAAATGAATAAATTCATATTTAATGAAATAATATAACAATGAAGCATTAACAATATTTTTAAGGAATTGATGAGATAACATTGGGTATGAAATAATTGTATTTGCAATCATAATTAAAATAGTTTTAACTTACATAATTTTATTGCATATATTTTATACAGTGGAAATGAAATTGATGTGTTTTTCTGTAATTTAAATAATTATAAGTCAGAACAGTTTTTATCTATTTAAAATCTACTGACTAAAATTTTATATTCAGAAAGGAGTAGTGTAGAAAGATTTTATATTATGTTATTGTAGTTAGTAGAATTTTTATTTTTGGACTGTCGTGGTTTATTAAGATTAATCAATACTATTTATATGCTTATCTCTGTGTTGAAAATTAGTTTTATTCTTTTAACTTGTGGCTTTCTCTTTGATTTTGTGAGTAAAAATATTTTGTCTTTATTTCCTTTAAAGTTTTTGTAATGTTCCTTCATGTTCTAGTACTCTCCATACAAGTATAATATTTTAGTATTCAGTTAATAAATGCACAAATTTTAAAGTTATGCCCCAGAGGAAAAAATGCTGTTATCGAATCAAGCTTTTTCCTCCTCAGAAATAATTTTATCAAAATTTATGAATTGAAATAACTGAAATTTTTGCAATAAACCAATTTCAAGATAATTTACAAAATACAGAATGCTTTAAATCAGTTAATGAAAAATGCATTAATATAGACTTCCTGTTGTGATGCAAATAATTAATATAAATTTTTTTGGACTATATAAGTAGAACTTTCAATATATGCATTTAAAACTGTTTGAGATCTTTAGATGAAATGCAGGTTGTAAAAGCATTGTAATAGGGAAATAAAGGAATATTTTCAATTATTCTAAAATATTTTTAAGTTTATTTAAGTATTAATCACCGATTCTTCATTTTTAAAATGACAGAAGAAAAATTATGTGGAAAATACAATAATTATTGCAGCTTTTTGAAATTTTAATTTGAAAAATATTGGTTTCATAAAAAATAATTTTTAAGCTGAAAGTATATATCAATCTTGCTTTGCTGACTTTCTCAGTCATTCTGTTTTTTTCAGTGCTATGATGTGAGTTCTAAATATGGTGATGTTCCGGTAATGAAGATGGAAAGGTCGGCAACATGTATGTGGTCATACCGTTAAAAAACAAAACAATTCTTTGTAGCTTTCTAAGTTCATTGCCATATTCGATCATATTCTAATAACTTTTTTCATCTTTTATGTATTATTTTTTTTAACTGAATGTGTTTTATTTTATTTTGGATGATCAGTTGTAAAATATACTTTTAAGAGTGTGTGAAGAATTAATTTAAAGATTGTTTGTGAACCAGTATGATATTTATTTTATTTATTTGCATGACCACAAAATTCATATTTATTTGTATATGAGAGGTTTGTATATTTTGAAAATACAAGTTAATTAATTTTCAAAATTTTATTCATTAGGTCTATTTGGCATTAAAAGATGTGGTGTTCATGTCAATGGCTATGTAAAAAATGCTGATGGTACTAAATCTGTGTGGATTCAGAAACGGGCTTGTACAAAACCAACTTGGCCTGGAAAACTAGACAATATGGTAAATAGTTTTGTAATTTTGTTTGTTTTGAAATTCTTTAAATTATGTTATAATTAAAAAACATTGTAATTGATTTGAAATAGTAAAAAAAAAAAAAAAAATTTCCTTTTGTAAAATTTTTGTATTGTTAAATTCATATTTTAAAGTAAGAACTATCAATTTTCTCAAGGAAAACCATGTAATTTTGGTCTGTTATATATAATATATCATTACATTGTAAAATGAACTTTGTAATATTTTAGACTACAAACAATTTATTGTAAAATTTAAGGAAATTTGTGAAAAAATTGTTCCACTTATATATAGATATATATACTATTTAAGTATTAAATAAAAAGTTTTTTTTAACTTTCGTTTTTTTTTTTCAAAATGGAATCTAATTTGCAATAGCTACAGAGAGTTTCCTCAATTTTTGTTTTACATGCATAGATATATCTAGTTGCCACAGATTTAATTAGCAGAGATTTGTAAGTAACAACAAGTTTTAGTATATTAAGTATATTCTATTATATCTTACCTGTGTGTGTGTGTGTGGTATCTTAAGTACATTTTGTTATATTTACATTATTTTCAAAATTGCTTTCATGAAAAAATCTAATACTTCAATTTAAAAGCCATTAAAATCATCTATTTTTCCCATTGTAGTTAACTGTTGTCACTTAAATTTTTTTTGTCTTAATTTGTTTTGAAAATAAATTGAAAGAAATAATGTATCATAAATTAGAAATAAAAATATTAATATTATCCAAAATAGGTTAGTGGGGGTTTCAGTGTTGGAATGACAATTCTGGAGTGTGTTCGGAAAGAAGCTCAAGAAGAAGCTTCGTTAACTGATGATTTGTTGAACAGCATGATATCAACCGGTACAGTTTCGTAAGTATTGAAGTTATATGAATATTTTGAAATCAATATATTGATAGAAATTTTATAATAGCATTTTTTTTAGATTTATGTATGAAGATGAAAGAGGTATATTCCCTGAGACACTATTTATTTTTGATGTTGAAATTCCTTCAGATTTCACCCCTACAAATAGTGATAATGAAGTTGAGAGCTTTCATTTGTTATCCATTGATGAAGTAGGTAATTCTTGAAACACAAAATCAAACTTTTAAAAAGTTTTATTAAGATTAATAAATTATATTAAATTACTTCTAATATTATTTTTTCAGTTAAAAAAAATAATCGTAACTGATGATTTCAAGCTTACGAGTTCTCTTGTTGCTTTGGACTTTTTAGTGAGACATGGTTACTTAAACTGTGATGATGGTAAGTCTTTTTTTGGTTTTGAAATATGTGTTGCATTTCTTTTATTTCAAAACTTTTTAGTATAAGTTAAAGGGGGAAATCTATCTTTTATTTAAAATATTTTAGTTGTAAATATCTTTTGGATTTTTGTATATTTTTTTATATATATGGATGTATTCTTACATTAAATTTAAACAATTAAGTTTTTAATTTCTTAAATATTAATAAAATTAGAGTAATACACATACAATTAAATTCAATTTCTAAGTATATAATAGGAATATAAATCTTTCTTATTAATAATTATTAGTTTATTTAGCAAAATTTTTATTTCTAGTTAAAATTACATCTTATTTTACGTGTTTGTCAGCTATTAATTTTCTTCTGGAATGTGATTTGTCCTATTGATTTAAGCTATTTGGTTTTAGAATCTCAAATAATTCTTTTTGTTTTAACTTTCCCATTTGATTTTGAATCTGTTTGGTCAACATATATTATACAGCTCATCTTTTTATGCGACTTATACAAACAAGTTTCTCAATTTTTACATATGCATTATTTTTTTGTACTTTATATTCATGTACTCTCTTAATATTCTGATTCACATACAAATTTTTGCATACATTTGTTTCTAGCTATGGATGTATATCAATTTTTCAGCTAATTGTTTAAAAATTTTTTTTTAACTTTTATGAAATAATTTTTTTTTAATTTCAGAACCAAATTATATAAAGTTGCTGGAAACCTTACATATGCCTTTGCATCATCATTAGTATCTAGATAGAAAATGGGATGTGTTCAATGATGTTATAATGATCATTATATGTTGATTATTTCATTTTATATTTATACTGTTTCTAGGAGCAATGTCTTTTTTTAAGTAATGTTTATAATTATTCGTTTTTAATTTAATTTATATCATTTTTTTTATTTACTTTTCATACATAAATAAAACATTCTAGTCAAAATCGGTTTAATTCCCTGTTACTGAACTAATATAATTTTTCTAAAAATTGCAAAATTGTAATTGTGTACTTGATGCAATGTTTGTATACTGAGATAATGCTCTGCTTATAGTATGTGTGATATTTAAAATATTGTAGTTTCAGGCTGCATTCTTGTAACTGACCTGAGTGATGAATACATAAACATTAATAGTGCTATAGTTGAATATATGTTCAAGCACACACTTTTATTTTCTATTAAATCTAATGTTATAATTAATTATAAAGTTATAAATGCGTAATGATGTATTGACATGCTTTATAAACATTTAAGCATTTACTTAAGGAAAGACATTGTTTCACTAGTAATTTCATCTAGCATTTTCCTTTTTTAGTTAAAACTACTTTCCGCTGTTTGTTCATTTATTTTATTTACATATTTGTTGGCTTTGCACAACATTCCTTTTTTGTCTTAACGAATGCTCCTAAAGCCTATGTGATAGTCTGTAGTGATTTTAATTGTATATAGCTAGCTGTTTTGAACTTTAATTCAAATGGTATGTGAGCGTTATATTTTTGTATGCTTTTTTTTATTTATAGAGTTATGTGAGGCAGTGCTTCTCAACTGTTTAAATTGTCACTCTGTACTTTGTCTTAAAATAGAAATATAGTAATCTTTTTAAAAATATTTTATTTGGATTTGCCAACAATGTGTGATCAGAACAATTGTATTGTATTATTGTGGGAAGTATTTGTGTGGACAGTAGTCTATTAATGATTCTAAGAATAGTATTTTAATTCTTTTCTTAAAAAAATAAATAAAATGCCTAACTGAATCGACTTATTAGTAATTATTTGATGATACAAATAGTATTTACAGAATGTAGTATTTGTTTTGGAATTTTTTTTAAGGTAATTAAACTGGGAATTATCTGGTGCATGCATCTTTTTTGTAGAATAAATTTTTTGCCATTTTTAAATTCTTACTAAACATAACTACAGAATTAATTTTTTTATTGATAGGATGTTATTTTATTGATTTATTTTTATTCAGTATTGTGAAGCACTAATTTTTTCACACTAAAGATGTTATATGGCTGATTATTAAAACAAACATTGTGAAAATTCTGATTACTGATCTTGTATTGGACAAAATGACATTGTGATGTTACAAAAACAGAAAATGGTTACAGTTTTTTTTTAATTAGAAATCATTACCATCTTTTACCAAAAAAGTTTCATGTCTATGGTCATTTATCTATATGATAAAATTTAATGTATCTTAAAATTATATATATAGTTAACTCTTGAAATGCTTTTAAAGTGTTTATTTGAAAATGCTAGTCGGGGACTATGCATTGTTATGTAATATTAACTATCACATTTCAAATTTATATTGGCATTTCTAAAATATTATACCTGTATATCTTTTTATTGCATTTAAAATTTACTAAAATAGTTTTGAATTTGTGAATTTGTGCTCAAACTGTGTTTCAGTGCATAAGTACTTAGCACATTTTTTATGTGATATTACGATAATGTAAATATTATTTGTATAGTCTTTTGAATGCACAATGTAAAAAAAAATTAATGCATTTAAAATACCATTTTTTATTAATAATGGTATTCTAAGTGCAAAAAATATATATGTATTAATTATGTATGTGTATTTACTTGCATATATAAATATTGTTTGTGCAATTTGTATTAATGATTTCAATTTAAATTATTGTACATGTGATTGAGAAGCACTGTCATTTTCCTAGTATTTCAAATAAATTCTGTGATCTGAAAGCAGTATGAAACCGGACTTTTATTATAAACAAGTTAACTGATGGTGTAGAATCCTATTGTCATATATGTGTACAATTTTTAAATCCTTGATACATGCCAAAGATTTTTGATTTTAGAAATCAGTCCCTAAATGATTTGTATTCAGTAATTAAAAAAAAGTAAAAATAGTTTTAGATTTCATACAGTTTCTATCACAAACTTTCATATCTGCTGTTTAAACAAAACAAAAATTTTAGCAATTTGAAATCTGGTTTTTTTCCTTCAATTTTTAAAAATTTGTAATAATAAATACGTATTTACCTTTTTACTTTTCAGTAACTAAGAAAATTTTGTATACCTGTTTCCTAATAGAAAATTTTATGAATGAATAAATTTAATATAGCCAAAATTTTGTAACTGAATAGGAAGTAGGTTAATGGTCACACATAATTTATTTTTAAAAAAATAGTCTAGTTTGATAGCATTGTAATTTTTTTTTTTTTGAATTTTTTTACTATGAACTAATATTACTTAAGAAAGTTTTATTTTTACTAATAAAATTTAGGTAAATAAGTCATTGGTCTATTAATTAGTAAATGATTCATAAAGGTAATTTTTTTCTGATATATTATTACGAAGGGAAAAAAATGTTTGCTAGTAATATAGTAAAACTTCATGAATTAAATGCAAATGATCTTGTTTCTCTGTTTAATTGCTTCAATAGCAATTAAAATTGACATTTTGGATGTTTTTGTGGCAAGGAAGTGCTAAAAGTGACCTATGCAAAAGTTTTTGACCATGTGAAGAGTAACTATATAAATTTTAGTTTTTTCAGCTGATTTTTGATTTATACAAATTGGAAGTTGATTTAAAAAAAATCGAATTAGTTGCTGTACTTAAACCTACAAAATATGTGATATATACATATTAATTTAGAAATATCAGTAATAATATTTTTAATAGCATAAAAATATAAAAGTTCTTAGAAGTGTTTTACTTTAAAAAAGCATTTATTTGATCGAGAGGCATTTACACTATTTATACTTTTGTTTGGTTTTTGTGGTGTATATTGATATTTATTTTAATATTCTCTTTTCAATTTTTTGCTTGCATACGTTATAAAAATATTTATTAAAAATAATAAAAAATTTAAAATTTTGACATTAAAGAATTTTATTTTTTAATGGATTAAAATCTAAAAATTTCAAAGTATTTATGTACTTTGAAATTTGATTTGACTTTCTTGCAATGAATCTCATTTTTAACATTCTCTCATTTAAGAATGTTATTAATCTTTTGATAACATACATTCTTTTATTACTATTCATTCATCATAAAAATTGTCTGATTTGATTTAACTATTAAAATGTATGAATCTTCTTAATGTTTGAAGGAGAAACATTTGTGCCTGAAGAATTGAACCTGCTGTGCCTTTTCTGTGGTGATTAGATTTATCTCTGTTTGTGTGTGTTTTGTCAGTAGTTTTAATTTATATTTACTTTTTAATGGACTGTTAAACAAATTTTGAATGTAAATGTTATTAATATTGTCAAGTTATGCTGTTTTTTTTAATGACATAACTATAATGAAATGTTTGTAGCAATACTGCTTAAGATGCTATATGTATTTAGAGTACTGTATATGCATTTCCATGTATGAAAATTGTATAAGTTTTGTGAATAGAGGTAATGATAGTTAAGGTAAATCATATAATCAGCATATATATACATATTATTAAAACTTTAGGAAACATGTGAACTTAATGAGTATTCTTGTTTGTAATTTTTTATTGCTAAAATTGATTATTCTTTCTTTTTCAGTTACTCAATTAGAGTTAAAAAGATTTGTAATTATTTTTATTACTTATGGTGGTTCAAACTTTTTTAATGATACATTTTAACTATCAGGTTCAGTTTTGAGAAATGAATTAATTTTGCATAAACAGGTTTTTATAAAAACTTTCTTAACATTTATAGATTTGATATTCTCATATTTCAACCTTTTTGCAGCAGCTTCTTAAATGTCTGCTTAAGAATTTAAGGAACTCGGTAAAAAAAAGTCTACTACAAAATACTGCAAAATGTACCAGTTCCATTGGTCTGCAAGTATAAAAAGTAATTTGATTTCATTAATTTTTCATTTATTTTTAAATTAAACTTTTTTTAATTAAAAAAGTCTTACTATACATAAATGTATTCACCTCCTTTGATTAATTAAAAAAAAATTATTATTTTTACTTCTGGAGACAATTTAACATCCAGCATCTTTTTAACTTAAAGGTTTTTATTAATTAAATCATTGATCTTCAAATCAGATATAAAGTATCAAACTTTCAGAATTATAGTGAAGGTTATATTCTGTGTGATGGCTTGCTATCTCTTATCATTGCTGATTTTATCCAGAAACAGAGAAATAGTTGTAACTCTGTGTTGGAGTGAATTTTTTTTCAGACTTTTAAATCAGTGGAATCCTTGTTTCAAGTTTGGTATTCAGTATATGGGCTTTAAACTTAAGTCTACCAGTATTAGAAAATTTCTTCATAAAATATTCTGCATACAGTATTATATAGTATTATTTAGCTTTATGATTTTTTTTCAAAATATGTAGGGGATATATTTTTGTGTATTTTATTTTTCCAACTTCCTTTCCCCTCCGAGAAATATATATGACATGTCTAACCAACCATGGTCAATCAATTTGACATGAATCACAATCCCGAGGTGCCCTAGTGATCTTTTCCTTTTCCCACGGGGTTTACTGTCTTTGGTAAACATGGGCTTCACGAACCCGGGGTACCCTAGTGATCCTTCTCATTTTCGACCCTCTCTCTTGTCATTCAATTCATTCTTTCTTTCTCTTCCCATCTAGACCACAGATATTAAAACAAATGTTTGGCGCAGTATAGCCGAAATCGGCTCTTGCGCCAATAAACCCCCAAATCACTCACTCACTCAATTTGACATGAAAAAAATTTGATTTTATCATCCCTCACCTTTCCAAAACTACAATCAGTCAGTGGGAACATTTGAATGTTAGATTAGTTTTGCAGTATTACAATTGAATGCGAATTTGGTTGTGCAATGCTCCAAACACTAGGAGAGAGTTTCAACCTTTTAAAATTTTAAAGTGTTACCTTTGCATTGTAAGTGGTAAGGATAAATTTCAAATAAAAATGAAATTCTCATAACAAAATTTGAAATATCATTCCCTAATGTAACATTTTTACATTTTTGACTCAATATAGTAGTTTTAAATTATTATTTTTAAAAAGTTTGTTTTCTGAAATTATTAAAATTGTCCGGAATTATTATTGATCAAGGAAAGCAAATTTTTGGTGTGTGGGTATACATTTATAACTAGAGAAGTAGTTCAAATAAGTTACAAGTGAAAATCAATAGAAAGTGATACATTGGTATATGTAAAATTTTGGTGATAGATTTCATATTTACTGATTAACTAATATATTCATATAAAGGTTATTTTTAAAATACAATATTTATAAATCAAATAATTTATAATGCAATAGATTTACATATTTTTTTTTTTAAAAAGAATAATTTTAAATGAAAATTTGTAAGATAACTTTCAAAGTTTATTATTCAGGTTGTCTATTTGTAAATATAATTGCTAAAGATTGATAGTTTTTAAATTGTAAAATATTTTTCAGAAAATTCTTATTCTATGAAAAAAATTATCTGTGTACTTTTTAGTTTTTAAAAATGAAGACCAAAGAAAATGAAAACAGATAATTACCAAATCTATAAATACACGAGTAAGTTTTATTTCTTCGAAGATCTTTAATTCCATTTTTTTTCTGAATAACTTTAAAGTGTTATGTAGTTTTTGATACATTTTTTACAAAGAATATTCAAATATGATTTTAACTATATTTTATATTATCTTAAATTGCAGCTAGCTTTGAAAGGTATATTATGATTGTTGACTTATGTCACAATTCTGTGTGAAATTTTTGGAGTGCTATGAATTTATATTCATACATTTTTACCCCATCCTCTTAAAATAACGTTTTATGTTTGAAAAGTGCTTGTAGAAGTTCCTTGTAATATTTTTATCTGAATTTAAAAGTAAAACCTGAATTGCTCTTACAAATTAATGAACAAAATTTATTTTAAAATTTATAAATATGCATGAAATGAAATAATATATATTTATTTTATATTGTACTCCTATTCATGTTTACAATTTTTATTTTGTAATACAAATAACTCAAATTAACAAAAAGGAATTCTGGTATTTATATTCATGTGCATATCGATATTTTATGCTGATAAATTTGAGGGATCTGATTTTATATAACTTTTTTCTTAGTTAAAAATAATGACATATAAAAAAAGATAAAAATTGTTACTGAGACTACAGTTTTAAAGAATTATAATAGTTAATTATTTTAGTACCAATTTAATATCAGAATTTAGAAATTTGATGAACCATCTGTGCACATGTTTTTAATGGTGAAAAGGTAATATATATATATGCATATAGTTGTTTGCTGAATGTCCTGTAATCCTATGAATAAATTTAATTTCTTATCTAAACAATAATCTATAAATTTTAAATTACTATGATAATTGAAGATGCAAGATTAATATATGTATATATGTACATTTAGAATTATTTGAGAAATTTGTTAAATATTCCAGTGGTTCGAAAATTGTAAATCTCTGTATCTTACTATATTTATTATTTTTTTAAAAAAAGTCAGTGAGATTTAATATGCTTGCAATATTAAATAACTTCATCGAAAATGGGTGAAATATATTTATATATTCACTTACACATAATCTTATTTTTAACCATTACATGTCCCCTTCCCACCAAACAAAGGCCAATTTAAACATGATTAACAAAACTGATGAGATAATTGTGTCAAACTTATATTAAGTTAAAAATTTTTCTGGTGTATGAATATCATTTTGAATTAAAGAAGATAAATATTTTCTTATATATAGTATAGATGTTCTTGTCAAATTTTTATATTTTTTAAGCCAGTCTACATACCAAATGAATTTAGATATTAATCGAACAAATGTTATTCCAAGAGTATTACAATTCTAGTTGATTTGTAAAAATAGTGTTGGATATTTTCAGTTGAAATTTATTTTTTATTAATGACCTTGTTATATTTTTATAATACAGTACTTTATGTTCAATAAGATGTTCTTAGCTTTTCTTTTTATTGAAACCTATTAGGGAATAATTATGTTTGAATACTCTCAATTACTGTAACAGCAGTTTCTCATGAATTCAACATTCTATGTGAAATTTAAAACCAATATGTTGATTCAAATGGGCATATTTTCTACAAATTATTGACGGTATAGTTTTAGTGCTTATTTAAAGAATATGTGTAATTTACATATTTTTTCGTAAGTGTTAAATGATGAAACCACACTTGTTAACAAATTTTGGATGATTAAGATATATATAAAATATGAAAAAAAAAAAGAAAGAAAAAGTATTTTTGTATTTTAAGATTCTAATTCCAACTGTATTGAAATTATTTATTATAATGCATGTGTGTAGTTAATAATAATGTATTGACTGTTACATTTATTTGAAACTCAGCTAAATTTTTATTTTAATGCAAAGGTAGCTTAAACTTTTTATCTGTTAGCCTTTTGAAAATTCCCAATCATGAATATTTCTTTGTATCAATGTAGATTCTATTGTAACTTGTTTTTCCTTGAAATTCCTTAGTTATGATTATCACAGCTTCCATTTATTCTTTTCTAAATTTATTTTCACTTGAAATGGGGGCCTTTTCTCTCTCCACTATTATCCATTGAATTTATGAATATCGTTCCAAGATGTTTAATTTTTTTTCATAATTTTGGTATTCAAAATGTAAATGAATATAAGTGACTGTGATTTTATTTTATCCCGGTGAATAATTTTAGTGTAAATTTTTGAGTTCCATGTGATTCTTATTTAGCATATTGCTAAACCCATTTATTGTTAAACAAATCTGAACACCACATTATTTATAATATTTTATTTGGAAATAATGCTAATAGTTTTACTTGGAACAACTGTCTTCCATCTTCTACACAAATTGCAAAATCGACTCTCTCTCTCTCTCTTTTTTTTGTGATATTGGTAGTTATTTTATTTTGTTACAGGTTTTATGTTTGATCAGTTGACTTAGTCTTATCAAGTGCAGTTTTGTTCTTACTTTATTCATACCTATGTTTATTCCATTTTGTTTCACGTTAAAGAAATTAAAATTTTTTGATTATGTAACTATGTATATTAAGCTATAAAAATTTCAAAAAAAAAAAGTGAATATTTCAAATGGCTAATGTGTGTAATTTTGGTTATTAATATATATTAATTTCGAATTAATTGAGTTGAAGTATATTTTTGTACTGCATATATGTAAATGTTTTGATTTCTAATAATCACAATATTTTTTTAATATGAATTCAGAAATATTCAAAGTAATTGTCATATTATTTAAGTAGCTTTAGTTAAATTAATAATTATATTAAAAGCCTTTTTAATTTTTTGGAATAGCTTTTGTAAAAGAGCTCACTTTAACTCGTATAGCCGAGTTATTTTGATAATTGTTTTGAGAGGGATTTTTTTGAGTCTTGTTTCTGGTTTTTATTCCAAATTTTGAGGGCTTTTTATCATTATTCAGAAAGTTAGTTTTAATAAATGCTTTAATGATATTATTTGTACCATAAATGAGTTATAAGATTCTTTTATATGATTGTCAAAAATAAATCTGGATTCTATGAATAATTCTTTTATTTTATTTGAATTCACTAACATGTATTGTCATCGCTTGATTTATAAGAATTGTTGTATGCTTATTCCTTTAAGATGTGTGAATAGAAATTAAGAAAATATTCAATGTATTTGAACGTTGTTCATGGATATCCATATGTTTTTATTCATTAAAAATTTTAAAATTTATGGATTTATTGGCTATTTGAGTAAATTTGAATTTTTAAGTAACTACAAAAGAGTTTAAAACTTCCTTTACATATCATTAAAAATTTTTTTTTTTCTGTTAATGTAAAGACAGCCTAGGTATTTATGTGATTTCTAAACTTGTGTACTTTTGTGATGGAATGTTGTAGTACAAAGATTTTTTAGTATTTCTTTTAAGTGACTGGGATTTTTTGACTTAATCATGTGTACAAGGTTTAATTTATGTTTATACTTCGCATTATATTTCAAATTTAAATATGGTTAAAAATATTTTTTCCTCTTTGGTAGAAAGTTAGTGAAATTACTTGAAGTGTGTACATGTGTGCATATGTTTAAAGTAGTATGTGTGTAGGTGTGTGTACATAAATTTATTATAGTATTGTAAGATACTTAAGATAAATTATGAATAAAATTACACTGTTGATGTTAATAGTGTCTTTTTATTTTTGTTATGTAGAATCAGTCTTTGCAAGTTGTACTAACACATCAATTCATTGATTAAATGCCATTACAGTATTTAGGAAAAAACTGTATAATTTACTTAGTTATTGGATTTTAAAAATAATTTAATATTTTATATTTGGGTGAATAATTAATTATAAACAAAGTATCTTAAATTATCTAATTTCTGATCTAGTGACAAATTTCAAAAATGTATGCAATAATTGTGTCGATTGTAGTCCAGAAATATTTTTTACTATCAAAAGTTTTATTTCTTAAAAATTTTATACTTTTTGTGTTATTTTATATTTAAAATTATTCAATGAATGTAAAACGCTTGATAGTTTCATTTTGATATCGATGCTGACTAGCTTCATTTAAAATTAAAATTTTGAATTAGTTTTACAGTATATTTTGTGATTTATATAAAAATTTTCCAGCATTCACAACCAGCATGGTTAATTTAATTTTAAAATTTTTTTTTGCAATTTTTGTACTTTTTAATGATTTTGAGCTTAATAGAAGGAAGTAATAAACCCATACATTGTATCTTTAAATAAAGACAGTGCACTGCAATAACCTACTGTTAATCGCTGTGAGTAGTAGTTTTTGATATCTTAAAATGACTTTCACAAAATTACTAGTTCATAAATTTTTAACTTCGATTGTGGTTTAGTTTTCGAATTTTCTTGAATTGAAATTATAAGAGATTTTTATATCTTTGAATATTACTTAATTTTTAAAAAGGATATCAACTATTTAAAACTAAAATTTACTTATTTATTTAGTAGATTTTTTTTTTGTTGCAGCTCATTTCATTCTTTTTTCTTACTTTTTATATATCTTAATGTACTTAAAGTTCATGCTCATAATGATTTGTTTATGCTCGAACCGATATTCTTTTGGTTTCCAAATGTTTAAGAGCATTAAAAAAATTCGACATGCTCTTTTTTGATGCAGAGAAACAGCTCTGATTTGAAAAAGAATGCGTGAAAGATTAAAAAAAATTTTTTTTTTTTGAAAAATATTGCAGACGATCTCCAAAGGTGAAATTTAGAATAGACGATCTCAATTTTTTGTATCAGAGCTAATGACACAACTAGGTTATTTTAGTACTTTGGATTATTTTTCTGTTAGAAGAAGAAATATAACTTAAAAAAAATGTTTAATATAACATAAAACAATCATATAATTGATCAGAATAAAAACAAGACATTCATAATACATAGACATACACGCCTTGAGTCATTGTAACAAATACACTACTAAAAGTCTCAACTGTCATTAAGATATTTTGGAGTCTGATATATAAGAGATAGATGCCTTTTTTGTAGGATAAAATTCTGAGTCGCTGATGACGCTCGTCGTTCTAAGAGGGGTCTGTGACAATCCCTGAAAATAAAATACATTTTTTAATCGGGTGAGTGAGTAAATATTAACGTGCCCTATTCAGCTACACGAGAGCTTTTGGTGACGGACCTCGTAATTTTAACTACGGTCAAGTGACGAATACGACACCTTAGCTAGAACCCCCTCCTAACTACCACACCAATAGGAGGACGTTTGAGCTCTTTACCCCCTCAGGGGGCTCACCTTCTTTAGGTGAGTACGGGTGTCACAATCCCGAGGTGCCCTAGTGATCTTTTCCTTTTCCCACGGGGTTTGCTGTCTTTGGTAAACATGGGCTTCACGAACCCGGGGTACCCTAGTGATCCTTCTCTATTTTCGACCCTCTTTCTTGTCATTCAATTCATTCTTTCTTTCTCTTCCCGTCTAGACCACAGATATTAAAACAAATGTTTGGCGCAGTATAGCCGAAATTGGCTCTTGCGCCAATAAACCCCAAAATCACTCACTCACTTGAGGTCTTAACTGATTTGACGTGCATCGCCTCCCTACACGGCGGGTCTTCAGTGGTACTGGGCTCGAACTCATGATTCACCAGCCACGAATCGAACTTAATTTCAAGCCCAGATGGGGCTTGAGCTAATAATTTATTTGTCAATAGTTCATACTGCACAATTGAAGAATTCATATCTAAATTTTTATTAATGCTTCAAATAAAATTATGACTTTCAGCATTATCAAATCATGATGAAATTATATTTACAATTATGATATTACACATTCGATTTGATTTAAATACTTTGTATTTTGCATATTAGGCCATTCTAGAGCGACACTAAATCTATTCATAACTAAGCCACTTTTGTGTTCCAAGGTTAAATAACCTAACTTCCACACTACACCAAAGGGAGCACATTTGAGCCTTGCCATATCTAACGTGCATTAGCCCCCTCTGCACTTCGGGTCTTCAGTAGTACAAGGCTCGAACTCATGACACACCTGCCTCGAGTCCGCTAACTTGATCATTGTGCTACCGTGGCCACATTTTTTAATCTGGGAAAAACTATTGTAATTAGTCCTTTTTCGAATAAAATGTTTAACAACAAAAATAGGAATAATTATTCTTGGAAGTTGGGAAAAACTCATTTGATAGATCAAAATGTTTTGTGATCAGGTTTCATTCTCTGAAAATTACTATACCGTCGACCGATTTCGTCAAATCAAAAGACGTCGCGAAATGCTGTGATATGTAGCCAATTGTGGAAACCGTTCCCGAGCATGTTTGATTACAATGACAATAACGATGACAGCATTTGGTGACATCTTATAATGGGCTCAATTCATGACGGTCATATGATAAAGACAACCACGTGTTCTCCATTGAATTCAAAACAGGCATTAAACTTACTGTATTTGTTATATTGGTAAAACTTGGGTAAAATTTCAAACTTTATAATTGGGTTAAAATGTTATAAAAATTAAATTTCTTCAAAAGATTTTAAGTTAAAAAAAAATCTTATTTTATGCACGTACTTCTAAATAAAGTGCATTTTGTCTACCTATGTGCATTGTGATGTAGCCGCTTTCTTTTCCCTAATTGCTGGGAAAAAAGTGGCCTAAATGGGTGGTCAAGATTTCTGACCTCTGTTCCCACGACCATTCCTTAGAATCCGGGAGTGGACATATTCCCCGGCCTGTGTGGAATTTCCGTTTCTCGCGGATCCTTGGCGACGGCGTGTCTGGAGGCGGACACACGGCATTATGGGTCGGAAATTTCCCACGTTTGAGGAGCCGACGGAAAGGGACAAAGGAAAGCCGAAAAGAGGAACCAAGAGCAACCTGGGCTTTAAAAGGCGATTTTGCGGGGAGAACGAGAGAGAACCGTTTATAGACCTCTCAAGCGATGTAGTGATAAACACGGCGTCTGCATCTACGATTATAGTCGACCAGCGAAGGACTTTGGCTACTATTACCGATACAGAGAGAGAACCGTCCGGAGGTCTCTCTAGCTATAGACAGCGAGAGACGCACTGCATTCGCACCCACGATTATAGTTGACCATCGAAGCCGAAGTATTTTGGCCCGTATTACCGATAAAAAAGCGTCAACCTAACGTGATTCTCATTAAAAGTTGGATGTTCGAGAGGAACTGATCTTTACTGTAAAAGAGACTGTGATACCAATCTCGGAACGAGTGTAAAAATATTCTAGTTAATCTTTCCTTGAAATAAATTGTTTTTATAAGCTGATTGAAGTCATTACAGCATTATTGTTGTTGACAAATTAGTATTTTTTAAGAGAAAGTTTCTGAAAAGATCAAAAGTTGGCAACAACGAACTGCTTAGCTGGAAACACATGATTGTTTTTATTGTTTGGCTATGACATCACATTAGTTTTTGAACTGGCTAAAAATTCGTGCTTATCATTATCATGTGACTATGACGTCACACGAATTGAGCCCGTTGTGCACAATTATTCGACGGTATAATGCGTAAGTACAAAAAATTATCGTAAAAGCAAGATTCAACAGCCATGATCGCTAGCGATGTCCAATTCTAAGGGAGGATTCCAAGCAAAATTCCCCTGTAGATTTATGTGGAATAGTGGAGTCTACTACATGTTTAGAAAAAATTCTTTAGATTTTTAGAAGAAAGGTTATTCTCTGAATTCGTCCTCGTCAACGGACTATGGTTTAAAATCGCGAGGTGTGTCAGGGGAATAGAGCTGTCTTATCTTTTAAGCGTGACATTTATAAGTAAGAAATTTTGAATGAATAAACATTGTTAGGGAAATTTGGGACTTCGTTTGCTTCCCTGCCGAAACAGAAAATATTGTTACGAATTTTGTGTAAAATAGTGTAAATAATTTGTATTTGGAAGTGTAAGTATTTTTATTACTCTTATATTTATTTTATGTTAAAATTGTAATATATTCGCATACAACGCAAACAATGGAGACGAATCTAAGTTGGCATCGAAAACCGGTAATTAATTCAATTCAATTCATTAGCCGGTTATGAATTAATATTTGAAAAAACTATATTAACATCAAGTGTCATCCACTACAAGCTTAAAAAAATTTATTTGAACAAGATAAAAAAAATATGTGCAATAAATATATATATAGAGAGAGTGAGCTAAAATATTAGGAATCAAATGAAAAAAGCCCCATTTTTTTCCCTCTTTTCTAATTTCAGATGTATTCATTTTCTCCACACAGATAAGAATATCCTAAGTTAAAATGGACACTTTTAAAAAACGGAACCAATGAACGGATATTTTTTAAAAAAAGTCAAGAAATGAAAAATAACGACAAAAAATATCTTACCCGTTTTTCTTTGTTTAATACAACTTCCTTGAATTTTCCTCCAGGCATGTATTTATTCAGCCATGTTATTAAGGGTGAAAATAACCTTTCGTCTATATCTTGACCTTTTGTAGCACCTAAATAAGGGGGGGGAAAAACATAAGATTTTTATTCTCTTTCCCATAAAAGTTATATCTCATATGTAATCTATATTTGTTCTTTCTTTTTTGAAGCCCTACTTTTTAATCAGAAAATTTGTCACCGAGTTAAATAAAAACACTTGTTTTATTTTTTAGTCGTGACAGGATAGAAATTGAATAATTGAGGTTTCAAAAAATTAACAGCTTGTTAATTTTAAAGTTTTTTTTTTATGAGTTGAACATCTTTTGGCGATGAATTCGCATGATGAATTCCCAACGCATGATGTCCTGTAAAGAGAAAGACTCATTAAGTTTTTCTATTCCCCATTGAAAGACTAATTATTCGAATTCGCAAAAAATATCGGTCATATTTTAAGGTCAGAAAACTTCCGAGTGATACCATCATTCGGAACAGTGCAGGTTTATCCATTGAGTGTTTGGGGTGGGTGCCCACGCGCCCGGGGTTCGTAAGGGCCCGGAAAAGCTGGACTTAATCAGGTTTTCTGATAACAAATTTCGATCTACCAGTGCCAAAGGGGCCCGTAGATCTTCTGCACCCAGGGCCCGAAATTAGTTTAAATCGGCACTGATCCCCTCCGGTTAGTTAGAACTAGATCGCCTCATTTGTGTGTCTGATTAGCACCTGATTTCAAAAGGCATTCTGAAACATGAGTTAACAAAACATTGAGCACAAAGGGTAGTCTCCCATTTATATAAAACATCTTTTGCTTATCATCTTTGAAATTTTATTCACCAATTCATAATTATCGTCACTGTCAAGCTTGCATAACTGTGGAATTTATTTTAAACATTATTTTGCAGCAGATTTGTAAATAAACAAAATTTATACTTTCTTAAATCGTTTATCTTTTATGCTTCTACGTGTCACTTTCTTCCATACCTTTCCATTGAAAAAAAGTATTAGGTGTATTCAAATGAAAGTGATTCGAAGCTTCGCATACGAACAATTTTTAATGTATTTTCGTCAAGCAAACGCGATAGTGAAGGTGTATGTACCACGTACACGAGTGCGTTCACAAATTTGTCATAACTGCATTTGTAAGGACGTGGATTCATTTAAAAATGACTTGTATGGATGCAACTGTGTCCAAAATGGATCAGCAAGCTGTAATAAAGTTTTTAACTATGGAAAGGTGTAAGCCTGAATGGGCCTGAGTTTACAACATTTGTTGTGCTACGGGGGTGATTTTGTGCAGCACATAGTGGCAGAGGATGAAACCTGGTGTCACCACTTCCAGCTGGAAGTCCGTCAGCATGCATGGAAACATCCCGATTCACATAGGCCCTAAAAATTCAAAGCTCTGTAGTCAGCCGGAAAGGTGATGTTGACGGGCTAATGGGTCAACGATTTCACACTCCGACGATGGCGTAAAGGCTGAAGTTCTGAACTGGTTCCATGATCAACCGACATCGTTCTTCGCGGACGGAATTCGTAACCTTCCTAAGCAATGAGACACCTGCTTAAACGCCACGGGAGATTTCTTTTAACAAACTTCATATGCATTTCACTCGTTAAATATTATTGTTTATATCTCTGTATCTATCACATTTCAGACCCAACGCATCTCATGGATACACTTCTCAAATCACTTTTATTTGAACATTCCTTTTATTTTAGTGATCCGTACCACCCTTCACAATATGTGTCTCATCCTTTTATAAAATCGTTCTACATAACAAATCTTGTAGCACATTAAATTATTAAAATATTCACATAAAAAAAATAACATACCTGTTAGTAGACTAACTGCTACACCCACAATCATCACAACTACAAAACCCACCGCGCTCAGCCACAAGTAGGACAAACGATAAGGTGGGAGAATATCATCGCTAAAAGCAGAAAGAGGTTTGAGTTATAGCATGTAATTATAACCATTAAATTTAGATATATAGTAATATCTAAATGAATAATAATCTTACTTGTTTCGAATTATTTCTGGAACGGATGTCATATTGAAGAAATCGATGTTGGTGACATTGTAATACAGCTCGGTGCAGTTCTCGTAGGATCGCGGTGCTTCTGGATGGAAAGGCTGACTGGCAAAAGCTCCCATTCCAAACCACATGGCGATCACAAAACCACAGACGAGACCGATAGATGCTCCCTTCAATAACGGAAATTAATTTTAACTATTTGAAGGTTTGAGATAAAAAAAAAAAGATTCTTATATGCAATAGGAGATTTTTGACTGATTAATCAAACTGGCAAGTTTTTGTGATAGAAGACACTGTTGATCGTGTGCGTGATTAATTTTGTAGAAGTCCTTATAAGTCTATTAGGGGCAAGCCAGTAACGAATTACAGGCTTCAAATTCTTTACCATTTAAATCCAAAAGATCACTGCGCTAGGTTGGAATTCACCACTGAAATGATAAATCGTTTTGGAGTGGATTCGAATATTTTTGAACATGTGATTTTAGTGATAATCTTGCTTTCACATATGTGGAAAAGTTAATTAGCATAATTGCCCTATATTTAAGGAAATGAAAATCCTTATTAGCTGTTTGAATATGAAAGGGATGCACCTAAAATCAATGTGTGGTTATTAAATGGCATCATTGCTCCATTTTTCTTCGTAGAGAAGACAGTTATGGGGACACGTTTGTCTTGATATGTTGGAAAACTTTGCTGTTCCACAAATTCCATCAGGTTTTCCGTTCGCTCCCCTACACTATCACGGTGATGTTACAGCATTTTTGAATAGGATATTTCAAGGAAGAAGGAAGTTGGATTGAGAGAGGTAACCGAATTACCTGGCCATCAATGTCTTCGGATTTGACTCCATTAGACTTTTTTGCTTGGAGATTCATAAAATCCGTTGCGTATAAGCAAAATACAACTGTGGAAGAGTTGAAGGAACGTATCATTCAAGCAATTCGTCTAATAACTCCTGATATGCTACGAAACATTCGGAGAGAACTAGACTACAGTTTAGACATTTGTCGTACGGTCAAATCAATAAAGTTTGTCAACTAATCACCAGTGTCGCGTGACTTTAGAAAGAAACGGAAGAAATATAGGTACATGGTTCATTCGGCGTTTGAAAGCCGGAGAGTGAGGAGTTGAACTCCTACTTTGAAAGAATGTATATGCCCACAAATGCAAGAGCTTAATGGTTTTAAAAATTACTAGCGTTAATTGAATTTGCAAATTGAGCCTAAGCATTATATGCAATGTGTAATTTTAATGTTGTGTTATTAAACGTCTTCAACTAAAGGAAGTTTTATAAATTAAACAGTACACAATCACATTAAATAAATTTTTTAATATTTGATACTTATGGCAGCTCATAATAATCATACATTTATTTATTCTAAAATCTTTGCGATAAAGAGTCATTGAAGAATAAAAGCAATTTACCCAGGTGTTCGCAAATGGAATGAACATTCCAAGGGTAAAAACTCCAAGCATTGGTCCACCGACAATTCCGTGTATGGTTAGAGCAGCCTGTAAAAAAAGAATTCCATTTATTCCATGTTCTGATGAAAATAATACTTTTTCAAGACTATTTACGCAGTTTAGATAGAATTTAACTTTTAAATATAAATCTACAGTTTGTGTTTATCTTTATCTGTGAAATGGAAGCTTTGAAAAACTGCAAATTGCATCTTTGGATAAAATTACAAATTTTCTGCATTTATTTCGAACATGGAAATTAAAGTACTTTTGTGCAATATTTTTTTGTGACACTTTGCGAAAATTCAGATATTTCATTAACTTGGGAAAATAGATACATTTTTAAAATTTTAATTGAATAAATTTAATTATAAAATTCACATGAAAATGTACTGTACCGCTATCCAACTTTTACCTTTTCTATAGCAAGACTTCAAAGTTAGCTGAGCTTTCGAAACGAAATGTTTATCTTTAACAAATATATTTCGAATGCTCCCTAAATTACTTTCTACGTTTATTATTTATTTTAATTTAGAATGCAATGCGTGGAAATGATGTTTTAGAAAAAGAAATTTTGTGAGAGAAGTTTTTAATTAATTTCGAAATGAATATTCTCATGTTTTTTAAAAATATTTTGAAATTATAATTGTGTAATGCCAATGGTAAAGGCAGTTATATTAAATTATAAGTTAATTTTGAGCATCTTCTTTCTTTATACTCTGTAAATTAACTCGACTTTATATAACGAGAGTAAAAATGTATTATACCTTAGGAGTATATTGGCATAAAAAGAACTTTTGAAATACTAACAAGAGTAAATGATGGTAAATTGAATAACAATGGATAAGAAGTATTTATATATAATTGCACATAATCCATCAATTAATCTGTTTTGAAATTTTTGCAGATGACAAGTTAATAAAATTTGGATTAAAATATGTACATTTGTAGTGCCAAAAGGCAGTATCGTGCACAAAGGGGGGTCCACGAGTCTGGACCCCACCCTCATAGCCCTTGAATTTTTTTTGATTGATTATAATCCTATGTATATAGTATGCAAAATTTAATTAAGTACTCGTTATTAATAATTAATTTTATTAATTAATGCCTATTTATTCAATAATTAATTTTTGACTGTTTTTGTTCCCGAAAATTGACAAAATCAAAAGAATATGTTGGGCGGCGTATTGGAGCATGATACGAGAATGGTGGACGAACTTTCGACCCTGGACCCCCCCCCCTTCTCCTTTAAAAATTTCTGTGTAGGCCATTGCCAAAAGGCATAGGAGAGCAATATGCAAATATCTCGTTGACCGGTCCATCTCAAGGAATATTTAAATGAGCAGTGCGTTGTCAGGACTTTCATTTGTACTCGAATGGCTCATTTGAAAAAAAATTTCTGACGTTATTATGACCCCATGATGGGATTTATCAGACTCTGAACGAGGGCGAATAGTTGGAGTTAAACGCAAAATGAAATAGTTAGTTAATTCACCAATCATCGATCCACTGCTTTAAGACCATTTTAAAAGTATATAGTTTCAGGCCAAGGAGAACGCAATGGTCGACCGCGTCTATTTGATGACCGAGTATGTTTCCACAGAGAAGATGGTGTTGCTAGCTGGGCCGACTCTAACAATTTTGCCGTCCCGGACAAAAATTGAAAATGCAGTCCCTCTCTCCAAAGCAAAAAATAATAATTAAAAAAAGATAAATTGATCACATAAATACGCACCTATAAAATTTGAATAATTCCAGCGAACAAAAAGGCAGCATAACTATATATATATATATAAACTTATTATTTTAAAGGAGTAAAATGTAAGAGAAGGAATCGTCCATTTCAGCAGGCCAATTTCTTCGAAAAAGAGTCTGCTGATGGTGGGGATATATCACAAATGTTTGTTTTAACTTATAGTAACTGCATTCAAGAGTAAAACAAAACATCTCTCCCGTGGCTCTCTATCAAACAAAACCTCTCATTACCCTTGTCCCCTTTTGGATAGCTGACACCGGACATTGTAAAGGTGAAAGGAATGTCCGTCGGGGCCTCACTCCGGGATGGGGAGAAAGTTACAAGTGAATGATATGTAAACAATAAATTTCATGATTTAACATATAATCCCGCCTCGAACCCTTTAAGTTTCAACATAAAACTGTCATTAAACATACAGGTACAAAATAAAGAAATAAGATACGTTAAATGAAATATCAAATTACTTTACCCAATAATATTTCAGAAAATATATCGAATTTTTTGTAACAAAAAAAAAAATATTTTTCAAATTTGATCCAAATGGTGCCTTTGAAATTTGCCATCCCGGGCAGGGGCCCGGTTTGTCCGGCCTTAGAGCCGTCCCTGTTGCCAGACAAGCGGCACAGCATCTAATATCAAAAATCAATGTGGGATGTACGAGGGATATTTCTGTGAGAACAGTGCGACGAAATTTGGTGTTGATGGAACATAGCAGCAGAAGGTCGATTCGAGCACCTATGCTAACTCGTCGTCGGCTCGAGGACAAATCTATTGTTCCTTAGATGACTGGAAATAATTTTCTTGGTCAGATTATCATATTTTCAGTTGGTTAGAGCTACTGGTTGGATTCGAATGAAGCGTGAAATCTATGAGGTTGTTTTTATACGGCGTGGACGAAATTTGCTGATATTTCGAGGCATTTATGGTTATTTTTAGCCATAAATGGATTTCAGTTACCCAAACAATGATGGATATTTTCATGGATGATATTGCCCCTCTTCACCAGGTAAAATTTGTTACGATTGGCGCGAGGTATATTCAAGATAATTCTAGAAAATGTGTGTGATATGATGATGTAGATTATTAGACATGAAAACCTGCGAACATACCTGTATATAGGATATGATCGAAAGGTCAGTTTGAGCACAAAATCCTACACAGGCAACACTTTTGCAATTATGAATGGGTGTAGAAAATATATATGGAGGAATATTCCTTCTAGAGGACTTTTGATGACTTGTTGAGTCAATGCCACGTCGATTTGTTACATTTAGTAGGGCAAAAGGAAGTCCCACGCGCGCGTGCGTGGTATGAGGGAGTATTCTGTCAGCTCTTTAACACGTCAGTAGAATTACAATTTGAGTTTTCAGTTTCTTTCGAGGTGGTAAATTTGCATTTTCTACATTTGAATTTTTTTCGCACTTACCTGCAATACTCCTCCCATTTGTTCTGCTGCAAAGACTAGAGCTATGCACAAAAGGCCGAAACACATGGCTAAGAAAGAGAAAATAAATGGAAATTATAAGAAAGAATCCCTGTGTGCGTAAGATTTTATTTGTAAGCATAAATGAATTATTTTGATTTAAGTAATGCGAAATGGAAAATGCTAACTCTTTTCAGTATTTCAGTTAAGTAAAAAAAAAAAAAAATCAATCACAAAGGCTTTTTGTTAAAGGTTATTTTACGTATTCAGACACAGATTCCATTTGAAAGCTAACAAAGTGTATGTTTCAATATACACATGTTTTTTTCCTCTCAAAGTTTGAAGTAACATTTTCTTCTGAGCATTTTACGAAATCTGTTCAAAAGATATCCGACAAATTTTCTTGTGAGAAAAGCTGGAGAAAAGTGGATTATTACTTCCACGGTATCCTAATGTGCATGCCTCAGCTTTTTCTGCTGCCGACCACCGATGAGTGGGAGGAAATATATAAGAGCCTTGGATTTTTTAATTTTTTATACAATGATGGGAAAATATGAGTAATTTTTCTTACACTATTGTATTGATTTATAATAAATTAAACTAATTTTAATCTGTTTTAAATAATGATTTCGAAAGAGACCAGATTTCTGTCAAGAGAAAACATTATACAGAATGCTAAGGATTGCTTGTGTGGCATCTCAACGGAGGCATTACGGATATTCTTCCAAAAGTGTCAGAATAATTGGGTAATAATAGAAAATTGTATGATAACCCGAAGGGACTATTTTGAAGGAGATTAGTGCAAGACGATTATATCTAAATACATGTATTTTCTCAAAAGTAAAGATTGTACGAAGGATATCTTTAATAAATACTATTTATTTTCATAGTCCCAATTGATAAAATTATTAATATAAATCTGCACGTATAGAAGAGTACTAAATATTACAGCTTGACTCTATAAAACAATTTAAAGTTACAGACTTTGAATGCAGTTCACTTAAATAACTATATATAATTATAAAGCAATTAACACAATCAATTTTATACCTAAGCCCTTAGTTATCCGTGTGGCCCATACTTCAGATAAATCTTTGACGAAGAATTTCTTGATAATGTCTTCTAAAGTCACAGCTGATAGTGAGTTTACTCCCGACGACACTGTGCTATGAAAGAAAAACCAACAATATATATATAATAACCACTTAATAAAAACAGTTTGAATAATTTGGGCGTGAAATTTAGTATTTACGGTGTATATATATATATATATTTTAGAATTCGCGCTTTATTAATAATATAAGTTCATACTTTTTAGTCCTTTCTCTGCCGAACGGATATCAGGGTTTGAAAGACCATTCGAAGGTCAAGACAGATACTCTTCAATAATGTCAGAAGAGTAGGAGCGACCTTGAAATAAAATTTTTTTTTTCTTTTACCAAATGTTGCCAATTTGTCACATTTGGTGACAAAAATAGACGTCTCTACATGATTCTAGATGATTTTAGGATAATTATTTGACGAGAAACTTTAGAGGCTTTTTGAAGGTGCTTCCCAGCATATATAAAGACGATGAAGGGAAGCAACATTAAGAGTCAAATTGGATAGAGACTATCAGTAGCCTCTAGCGATAATTGCGATTACAGTTTTATGTTGCTTTGTGATTAGTAAATAAGCAAAATGCCACAAAAATTTTACAGAAAAATTGTTGAAGGACTGAAATTTTCCAAAAATGAGTTGGACTAAATGAAACTCCCAGAAATTAATATATTTATTCCTTCTGTATTTAAATTTATATTTATTCTTTCTAATATTTATATTACATTACAGCAAATCTTTATAATCCCTATATCTGTTTTTATTCGTCCACATCAAGGTAGTAAAATAATTTGACGGAAAATTGACAACATAAGCCACCTGACTTTTTTTTACAGTTATGTCGACAAATTTCACGTATCGGTGTGTTGATATCTTCTATCAGAATCGCTGTGTTGTTAGATAATTCTTATCATGATACATTTTGTACATTTTCATATATAAAAAAACTTCCTTTCTGTTTAATATAGATTTTAAATTATATTTTTTTGTTTTTGTAATTGTAAGTTTCATCCGTGTGGTGACCGGGTAGGAAAGGATAATCCCAATGTCGTAAGAGGCGACTAAAGTAAACACCCAATGATGGGGGTATAGCCAGGACCTTAGTCCTGAGGATTATATCAGAGGACTGGTTCTCGAAGCTGGGCTAACAGCGCCACCTCGAATAATACTTTTTACAGAGAAATACAAAACAAGACATTTTCGGTTGTCTTATGGAAAGAGACTTGGAAAAGGCTTGTGGGTATTGCGCTTTGGGGCATAGAATGTTCGTAATTTCGGGAAAAAGACTTGAAAACTATTAATGTGATGAATTGAAAAACCGTAGCTAAGAACAGGATAGCATGGAACGGGATTCTGAAGAAAGTCAAAGCCCATTCGAGGCTGTCTCGCAAGTAAAGAATCATAAGTGCATTTTTTTTTGTTTAATTGTATCCGTGTTTTTACTTAGCATATTTTACCTTAATTTTGCGTAACTCAGTATTTCTTTAGATGTTTTTAATGGCCCCTAAAGGGCATTAATCAAAATATTTAATTATTATGGCTTAAAATATAACCATATTAAACCTTACGGATTTCTTCATTTTTGTATGGAAATGTATAAATATAAATAACAAAATTTTTTTTACTTAAATTATATATCCGGAAAAAAAAAGATTTCTTATCAGAAGCTCGAATCCAAAATAGATTTACCTTAAGGCTCCACTGAAAATTCCCGAAACAAAAAGTCCCGGAATTCCTGGAAACGCTCCCAAAGTCTCCATTACAAATCGAGGAAACAGCTGCAAACAATACATTTTGGGAATGTAGATTTATTTGCATTTTACATTCTACGAACAAAGTTATGTATACATAAAAATATTGTTTAAAAATATTTTATATTCTAAACTGTTAAAACTAATGTGGGAATTTGTTACCGTGAAATATGCATATTATTAACGTTTCAGCGTAGGTGCAAATGGGTGACTGTAGCGCCACCAACAAGTATTATGTAAAGGACGAATAGAGAGAACATTGTTTTCAATTAATGAAATTGCTTTTTCGTGCAGTTCTTTTACTTGAACAATCTCCATATTGCTCTAAGAATGCGAACGTCATTCGAACACCCTTTCGAGTTCGACCGACGATGAGTTGTTATCCTCAGTGATATAAGGACGTAAGTATTAGTCGTGTTCAAGGCGTCGAAGCATCGCATGCGAACGATTTTCAATGTGTTTTTGTGAAACAAACACAATAGTAAAGGTGTATGTACCACGCACTCGTGTGCGCAAACATATTTATGACAACTGCATTCGTAAGTGGCATTCATTTAAAAATGGCTGGTATGGATGCAACTGAAATGGATCACCAAGCTGTAATAAAATTTTTAACTCTGAAAAGGTGTAAGGCTGAATGGGCCTGAGTTTACAACATTTGTTGTGCTATGGGGGTGATTTTGTGCAGCACATAGTGGCAGAGAAGGAAACCTGGTGTCACCACTTCCAGCTGGAAGTCCGTCAGCATGCAATGGAAACATCCCGACTCGCATATTCCCTAAAAATTCAGAGCTCTGCAGTCAGCCGGAAAGGTGATGTTGACGGCCAAATGGGTCAACGATTTCACTCCGACAAGGGCGTAAAGGCTGCAGTTCTGAACTGATTGCATGATCAACCGACATCATTCTTCGCGGACGGAATTCGTAACTTTTCTAAGAAATGAGACACCTGCCTAAACGCCATGGATGATTTCTTTTAAGAAACTTTGTATGCATTTCACTCATTCACAATATTGTTGTTTCTATCTGTGTATCTGTCTCATTTCTGATCTTACGCATCTCATGGATATACATCTAGAATCACTTTCATTTGAACACCCCTTATATATGGAAGTGATGAATTCAGGACGGAAAGATTGTTTCATGGTATCGATTGCACCTACCAAGCTTTACCCCTAGACGTGATGACAGGCATATTGAGCGCATGAAAGGGATGCTTCATTGTGCCGCATTAGGAACCATATCGCAACGAGGTCTGTTACCAATCTTTTCCCTCTCGTACCATTCTGTGTCATCTGTAGCACAGTGAAATGTCCACTAGATGTTCATCGCTGCAATTAAATTTGTGTTAAAACTACAAGCGTTTGGTGTATTGAATGGTGGTCATGGACAACTAGTAATGTATTGTCTTTACAGAAGAATCGCACTTTTGTCTGCAATACTATGATGGTTAGATTAGATTATGAAGATATCATGGAAAGAGGTTGTTTGACTGTTATACATCACCTTATTGGTTATGTACCCAGTATTATGGTTTTGAGCGGCATTGAATTCCATTCCTCCACTCCCTTCTCAGTATACATTATCGGAGCAATGATCAGATAGAGCTACATCTGAGGTTCTGAAATCTGCGTTCTTTCCTTGTCTTTATAAATTGCCTATATATATATACAGCTACATTCCAACAGGATAAAGTGCGATCACACGTGGCACACATTGTTCAAGACTTCATTGTCTACCAGATTACATTGCTGCCTTAGCCTTTCTATTCTGCAGCTCTTTTGTGTATAGATCGATGCCTGGAAAATGACTCGCTCTATATACACCACCTGCTGCCACACCAGATACACTTTACAAATGTGTGGTGGCAGCATGGAGTCAACAAGATAAACTATTCAGTCTCTTTCATTCAGTGCCGAAGCGTGTAACAACCATTATTGTCAGACGTGGAGGTTACACTCAATGCTGAATGTTTCGTCTTTCATACCTCGCAAAAATCCGTATTTTCACACACATTCATTTCACCTTTTTACTGAGTATTATTTCTATAAATATATTTGGCTTTTTCTTTTGTTGATATCTCCTGTTTTTCTTGGTGTTGCATTTTGGTTGGTCAACAATTTATAACTTAAATCCTTTTGTAAATAGAACCTTGATCTGTTTATTGGGTGATTTCCCTTTCAGTTACATCAGAATTAACTTTACAAATTAAAAATTAGTTTTCCATTATATTGAATTTGTTTTAGGAACATGCTTTTAATGTTGAGAGATACCACTGGCAATTGAAACAAAAAAAATTGCCATTTAGATATAGATTTGAATTATACAGTTCGTTCAAATCATTTAATTTCACTTATTTTTATTGCTTTGAGAAAATTAAGTTAAATAAGTCTGTGTAAGTGATGCATCTTAAATATATAATAGCTCAAAAATAGTTTTATCTTTGTATCAACTGCTTCATAATAGTTTATCATAAAATTTTAAGCTCATTATCTGAATGAATTTATTTTCTGAACTCGCCTTAGAATGATGTGCATTACCAATCATAAAAAAATCTATTCATATATCTACAAAAACAAGATTCAATAATTGCTATAGTTATTATTTTGTACTTTGATCTTATTTAAATCACATAAGGGAGTTCTGATTTTACTTATCTGGAGCAGGTAGAATTAAAATTTTATAATCTAAAGTGTTAAAGCTTTTATTCTAAACTTTAATAAAAGATTATATATATGTAAGGATAATTAAATAAGACCTACAAATTAAATTCCCTATACAATATTAAACTTCTATTTTCCATTACATCTTCAAGTCATAAATTGAGTACCCACTTCTTTCGAGGAACAGATGGCCCTAAACAGAACGCTTTTAAATCCCCGCGACCATTAATTTTTATTATATTATATGTCATGTTAACTTTCAAATATATATCCTTAACAATAAGGGTACTTAGAACATCTGATAAGTTGAAAGTCAATTATACTTCACTTGCGTGTCCGTTTCATCTCAAGGCAGACGTTAAAATGGTTCGTTGAATAAAAACAGTTTTTTTAATTAAAAGCTTAGTGTTTACTCGAAACACAACATACATATATATATTCATATATATATACAGCGCTATATATATATATATTCATATATATAACTGGTGTGCAAAAATTAAGGACGAACGGTTTTTTCAATATAACTTTGTACAAAAGCATTCCAAATCAACACATTTAATACCGTACGATCCCCAATACGTAAGGACATGAGTAATGTAAGCAACACTTACTAAAAGAGAAATCAGAGGATAAAAAGAAGCTTTATTGAAAAAGTAGCATGGAGCGCAATGCGACTGCCAAAACATCCCTGTGATGGGTGTCCAGCAAGAAATATCCGGTATTTAGTAGGGGATATGATCTCCCCTGACTGCTAGGCAGGTTTCACAGCGTCTACCATGCTGAGAATGAGGGTGTCAATGAGTTGTTGAGGCATTGCTGCCCATTCGTCTTGCAGCGCCAATCGAAGCTCCGGAATCGTTACTGGTGTAAGGTACGAGCTGCCAAGCGTCTGCCTAGAAAATCCCATACATGCTCGATGGGATTGAGATCCGGAGATCGTGCCGGCCAATCCATACGTTCAATATCCTCACTCTCTAAGAGCTGTTCGGCAGCTACTGTGCGATGACATGGTGCATTGTCGTCCATGAAAAGGAACTGCGGACCCATAGCGCCTCTAAAAAGACGCATATATGGAAGAAGAATCTCGTTACAATAACGGGTCCCGTTGACTGAACCTGCGTCGAAGATGTGAAGGTCTGTACGACTACCAAGCATGATGCCTCCCCAAACGAGAACACCGCCACGTCCATACCTGTCCCTTTCAATGATGTTCGAGGATGATTGCGGCTTCCCCGCTCTCTCCAGATGAGTATGCGATGAGAATCTCTACTCAGACTGAATCTGCTCTCATCTGTAAAGAGTACTCGTCCCCATTCATTGTCTCTCCAATTCCGGTATTCCCGGCACCACAGAAACGCCTTCTCCGATGGCAGGCGTTAGAGGTACACACCGTACAGGGCGTCGTGCAAACAGACCACCACCGTGCAGTCTTCTGGCCACGGTAAAACGCGACATCGGTCGTCCAGTCGCCTGTGTCGTGTGTCTAGCGATTTCTCCCGCTGTCTGCCGCCTGTTTCTTCTGGCCTGTAAGGCAATATACCGGTCATCTGCGGGTGTGGTTCCTCGTGGACGACCACTACTGAACCCCCGGATAGCTGTTCCTGTAGTTTGAAATTGTCTCCAAAGTCGTGAAACGATGCTGTGAGCAATTCCGAACTCTGCAGCCACACTTGTCACACTGCACCTTCCTCCAACTTCCCAATGATTCGACCTCGGGTAAAAGCATCAGATGTCGTCTAACAGATTGATTATTCGCCATTTCTCGCTGAGGCAGCAACTCGGTGTGATTTTAACTGCTATACGGTGTGCAATCTCTTTGCCAGAATACTAATCTTACACGACAACATGCTTTACTACTCAGACACTCCCCATTACGTCTACCTGCATATCTGCGCATGTCTACCGTACATCACCTCACTTAATCTCCTGATTGGTCTTTCTGTCCGCTCTGCCTCTTCGTTCAGCTGATATGCTAATTTTTCGACTTCGTCCTTAATTTTTGCACACCAGTGTTTATTATATATATATTATAGCGATATATATATATACATATATATCGTTTATATATATATTCAAACTAAGTGTATTTATATAAATTAAACAGTTACTAACTTAAAACAACGAATAACTTACTTGATCGGGAGCATCAATCATTTTTGTTCCAATGGGATCGCAAGCTGCATAGAAAACGTATATTACGAGACCCGATAGACTGGTGACGCAGATGAGCAAGATGAGGGCTGGCAAGTTGATCCATAGACAACTAGAAGAGACAAAAGTTCTTAGCATAAGTTTAAATTTATGTATACATGTACAAAGGGTGTGAAATGGTCTTTTCCATTTTAGGTGCCTTCTGTTGCATTGAAATTTTCCAGGTTTACATTTCTGGCCGAAATTGAGGATGTACTAACAACAGAAGTACACCTCAACTCAGATAAAATAAGGAGATCCATATATAATTTGGAGCCCCTCTCTCCTCATTTATTATTTGAGGTGAGCCCCAGAATATTTAACGAGCATCATTTCCTCCACACAACGGATCTTTAGTAGAATCAAGATTTGAACTCGTGACTGCATTTAAACATTGATGCCACGGGCTCAACACCATGATTACTTGACTACCAAGGTCATTTAGAGGACTTCTTGTTAGAAGTGAAAAAGAATAGGAATAGTAGATTTTATAATTAATCCCTAGCAAGCGTTTTTTGTTAAAAATCAAGTAGTAAGTATTGAATAGTAAGAATATTTTTCCAAAAACCGTGGATTAATATTTTCAATTGATACCAATGTTTTAAATGACTTTTACAAGAATGATGTACTTTATATTCAAGTAATATTTTTTATGCTATTAAAATATATTAGGACTGAAGTTACCTATTAAATATTTAACCGTGACTAATGATGTTCATGTCAAGTCAAGGGTTCAATATTGTTTAAACAAAGTCCGTTCGTGGGTTTTCTGCACATTGAATGGAGCGAGTGAGTGAATATTAACGTCGCACTGTTCAGCAACACGAGGTCTTTTGGCGACGGTCCGCGTAATTTTGAACCATGGTCAAGTGACGAGGACGACACCTGAGCTGGCACCCCCTCTTTTAACTACCACACCACACTATACCAACGAGAGGACGTTTGAGCTCTCGACAGATTTAACGTGCATCGCGCCCCTACACGGTGGGTCTTCAGTGGTACTGGGATCGAACTCATGACACGCTAGCCATGATCCGATGCCTAGACCACGTGGCTACCGTGGCCACGCACATTGAATGGAACAAAACCTCAAAGCCTCACCCTTCATGACATAGCTGGAAAATTGACTAAAATAACTGAAAATGTATTGATTTTGTGTTAAAGTATATTAAGGTTATAGGTGGCAGACCTCATGATTTAGAATTTCTTTCAAATGACGAAAACCTAAGTTAGCACTTACTCTCGAAACTTCCATACGACACTAATGTGAGGTATTTGAGATTTGACAGATTTTACATGGCGGTTTTTAGAAGCACTAGGATTAGAACACATGAATCGACTAGCCAGCCACGAGTTTCTGACGATGACCACTCGGCTGCTGTGGTCACTTATGTAAAATTAAACGCCGTAGAAGGAAAGGAATATTGAAAGAAATTTTTTTGGAAAGTTAAAACTAAAAGAAACATATAACGTAGCGTTGAGGTAGATCAGAAAAAGTGAATAAGACAGTATATTTTAAGGGATGCGGTAACTTAGTGGTTATGGTCACGAACTCGTAGTTGGCGTGTCATGCGTTTGAGTCCTAGTGCCACTGAAGAAACACTGGGTAGACAGGCTGATGCGCATTAATCCTTTAACTACCGACGGTTCCTTTAAGTACCACTCCCACACTTTAAAGAAACATAGAATAGCCATTTTTACGAATACTCTGATGATACTTAGCAGGAATATTCTTTTAAATTCACTCTTCCGAGATATATGGCAGCACGGGTTCTATGATGAGTATTTTAGCGAGGAAAGCGAATAGTTTTATAACAGAAATTGCGTTTTCAGCTGACATTTTGATCGGATTGCGAAAATTGTCCTTTTTATTCCGAAAAAGTAGTTAATGTCAAAAGGTAAGTGTCTTATTTTAATTTTGTATGTTAATGGCGACTTAAGAAAACGATTTGACTATTTATTTTAAGTGAACAGTGTATGTAATTAATTTTACAGTTGAATATATTTAATTAATTAATTAGCTCTAACGAATTAAATTTCTTAAAGTTAAATATTTTTGTATTTATATACCTTAATTTTCAATGTAGTGATTCAAAAAAAAAATATTGCATGAAAAAAACTGCAGTAAAACATAATGCGGTAGATAAAAGGTTAAATCTGTCGAGGCTGAATGTCTTCCTGTTGCTGTGGTTTGGTAGTTTGGTGAAGGGATGCCAGCCAGATGTAGTCTTTGTCACTTGACTGAGGTTCAAAATTACAAGGTCCGTCACCGAGTGCCCTCGTATTGCTTTATGAGTGAGGGATTATTAACTTCACACTATAACGAAAAACGAAGGTCACTGGAGAAAGACTTCGTATAATTTTAAACCTCGGTCTAAGTAATGAGGACGATACCTGACTGCCCACCTCTCTCTCTCTCTAAGCTACCACACCACACCAATGGCAGAACATTGAGCTTCGACAGATTTGACGTGCTTCATACTTAACTCGCATAGCTGTCGAGTCACTTTATAGTGCAACGTAAATTAAATACTTAAAATCAATATTTTGAATGCTTAATTGTTAGTAAAACAATGTATATATATATGCATTGTATCTTAGGTATATAACTATTTTTTGTAAATTTTTGTAATATATATATATATCTAGAAATTGCTATTCTTTTAAGTATTAATCATGTTAATTCATCTCTATCTTGTAGAGAAATTTTGATTATATATATATATATATATAGTATCATAAAATGAAAAAAATACATAGTATAATAAATTGATAATACTAAATTATACCACTAACAAAGCTAGAAGATAAAAAAAAAACCCAGATTTCAAATATATATACATATACATTGATTTGTTCAATAAAAAAAAATGTTATCGGTATGCAAGCAGTTTCTTGTAAACTATTATTAAATTAACCACAGGATTTTATAACTACGGCATATTTTATTTTAAGAAAAAAAATTAATGTCTACAAAAAGTAAAACGAAAGATGAACGCATTTGCAAAACAAAATTTAAGCAGAAGCTTCATTTATAAATATGCATCGAATAGTCAAATATTAAAAAAAAATATATATCCAATTATCTGGCGAAAGTTTATTACAGTAAAGATATAAAGCTCATTTCCCCCCCATTTTTATGAATGGAATCGTAGACGAAATTACGAATTCCTTTTCTCTGAAGCGTAACATTCCAGCCATAAGTAATGAAGCCATAATTACCTTTGGGCTCCGCGAAGAGACCCTATTGTTAAGTATCTTTGGATCATGGCTTGGTTAGCGGCATAATTCCCCATCCAGGTCACATATCCGCCAAACACCAAGCTCCAGAAAGTGTGACGGACAGTTGGATCGAAGTCGAACCTGAAAAATATAAAAGCGAATATCAGAAATAATCATAGACTTTGAAACGAGGCTAATAGTATTATTTTATTATTGCTTATTAGGCGTAACTTGCAAAGATTATATTTATTATTGGTTTAATCCTTTGAATGGCAACATAAACGATCATGGAACTGTATGTTTGATTCAACGTTAAAAGATGGAATTTTATTTTATCTATCGTTCTTATTTTATGTTGATTTAAAAAAAAAATTAGAGTAGAAAGAACAATATTTGGCTAATACCTCGATAGAATTATGAGCCAAAAATATTGCACTGATTACTGGCAAACGATTAAGAATTAATAACACACAAGACAAAAATATTCTATCAAAATATGTTTACGCTGTATGGCAACACTATTTTAAAGCCACATCATATATACGTGCTCAACGTTTATTAAAAAGTATTAAGTCTTTTAAAATACTGAATTTTTCAGATACAGTATTTTTGACATGAGTGTATTAAGCGTCAAATTCAAGATATATTCTATTTTTATTGCGTTGTAGATATAATTTTATGTTAAAAGTTGCTTAAACACTTCAGATAGGAAATCAAATAATTTTAAGATAAAAGCCTATAATGATATTAATTAATTTCAAATTCAAACTACGTATATGTATTTATGACTTATAAAACCGATTTAAATGTATAAAAAAAAGAAAAAAAACCTTTTTTGAAGAGTTAATTTCGAGGACATGTTGAAACAGACAATATCAGTTTCAATGAAAATAGAGCATGTTCATCATGTGATACTAAAACGTTTTTTATTCTTATATATTGAAAAAACTATGCAGACAAACAATTGTTTATATAAAATGCGTGTTCATGGAAACTCCACAAAAATATTTTGACCTGTTTTTGTACAATGGACACGATTTTCTATGCACTCATTGTTCATCTGTAGATTTAACCCATTATGATGTTTAAAAACCTTACAAATGGGACAGTTTTTGCACGGCGTATATGTGCTTCTTCGCTTCATTTTACTTTGTTTGTCTGATACGTTGCTTTTTTCGACGAGGTAAACATTTTACTTTCAATGACTTTACTTTTAAACGACTTTCTTTAAAAAGATTATTGGTCCCAGTAGCTGCCCCCTGTTACATATTAGAACAACTTTAAATTTTGTGAGAGATGAATTTTTTAATCAAAAAGAGTCATTTAGAGTTTATTAGTTTAAAATCATATTTATAAATATAAAAAAAATCTTTACATTATTACGATTTATGCAATGTAAAATAATTTTCATATTTATAAAAAATTTTTAATAAAGGAAACAAAAATTAACACTTATTAAATAATTATTTAAAAGTAATTTCAGAGAATTAAAAGTATTAAGGGTATTCTTCTTCTTTCCAAGCACTACAGCCGGTTACTGACCAAGGGTGTCTCAGTCAGATTAGACCATAAGTTCTCAACGTGGGCGTTTGAGGCTTTCAGGGGGCAGTAAAAGATCCAGAGAAAATTAGGGGGCGTTGAGATGGCACGGAGAAGCTTGGGCAAATTAACCAAAAAAAGACAAAAAAAAAAAAAAAAAAAATCCCACGCTGATTATGCACAAACAAAAGTGAGCTTTAATACTGTTTACCTTATGTTGATTGTATGTATTTAAATCATTTCTTTATCACATGTACGAAAATTCACATATTTCGGTAGTTCGGGAAGTGGATAAAAAACTTAAAGATTACATTACATTCAGACCTACATAAAATTAAATGGTATAGTGCATTTTAATTTCTGTAGTGCA
Source organism: Trichonephila clavata (assembly GCA_019973975.1). NCBI lineage: Eukaryota > Metazoa > Arthropoda > Arachnida > Araneae > Nephilidae > Trichonephila > Trichonephila clavata. The sequence continues at coordinate 165,115 of BMAO01005946.1, forward strand.
CGTGTTGTCTTTGTCTGTGAGCAGTAGGAAAAATGTTTCATCCACTGCATTTCATTACGTATATTATCTAAGAAACATAATTAAATATGTTAACCAGGAATTAACGTGTTTCTTTAAAGGCTGGAACCGTCAATTTATATTTATTTTGAAAGCAACAGTTTATTATAAATTACTTCGTATCATCAAAACCCCTGTCTGTCTTTGTAACAGATAAGCTAAAACTTTTATTCCACTCTTTTAAATGAAGAAGAAATTCAGTTGCGGTTCAGTTCCAATAATATATCCTACCTATGACTAAAATATATAATATTACCCATTTAAATATATTTGTGGCAATAGCTATTTCAGATTCGCAAGTAAAAAAATTGTGGCTTTAGAAAAAAAATTAATTGAAGCATATATTCCATTAGTAATAGGATATTTTTAAAAACTTAACTCTCGTTTCCACCATATTATATACACTCTTATTTCTCTTGAGTGGGAGGGGTCAGTATCGAAATATTTACTAAAGAAGGGGGCGCTAGTTCAAAAAAGGTTGGGAACCTATGGATTAGGCCATCTTGATCTATTTGTGCTATGTTCTTCTATCGGTTAACCTAAGTGCTTTAACCACTTTTCTACTTTAGAGTTCGTATATTCCATGTTACTATATTCAGTACCTTTTTCTGTCCAAGTCGTCTAGGTGAGATCCGTCCGGCTTTTACTTCCTGAGATTTCTGAACAATGAGTTTTTTTACAGGGTGGGGTTGTTAGCCTCCCGCCCAACCCCCAACCTAGTAGATCAGGTCCAGTTTTGTCGTCTCTTACGACACGCAAGGAATTAAGGCAGCGTTTCTCAAACTGTGGGGTGAGCACCCCCCTAGAGGGGCGTAATAACTCTACCGGGGAGGCGCGAGCATATTGAAAAAAAGTCGAAAACAAAGGATAATTTTTCTTAAGAATACGCAATAAAAAATAAAATATTCATTTTCACTGATATAATACATTTATAAATGTATCAGTACTGCACAAATAATGCATTCCAAATAATGCATCTTGTAATTAATGCATTCCAAAGCCTTCAAAATAATTTTATGGATGGCAGTGCTCAGAAAAGATCGTATTTCGGAAAGACGTATATATACGTCGGGGGCAATTAATGCTTTGGCTGAGCAAGATGTTTATATACGCCGGTGGCCCTTAAGAGGTTAAAGTAGTATTGAAGTCTAAGAAGAAAAGTATTGCGTTATTGCATTCTATACATTGTTATTGTATGGAGGGAGGGAGCGATGAAAATTATGATTGAATATTGGGTCGCAAATATTGAAAGTTTGAGAAGCACTGAAAAAAGGACATTATATTGAATAAATGATACATTTTATTTATAAAATTTATACGAAAAAAATCTGAAGGATCCTTATAAAAGAGAGTAGACTAAAAAGAAATACCACGCTAATTTAAATGGAATTGTATTGAGTCATATTAAATAAAATAATGCCTCTCCCCTATATTGCTAAAGTTTGTGATATTTCAATATAAACAATTGTATTGTTAGAATTAATTTTTCGCATCAAAGAAAATCATACATTTTGAAATGAATTCGAAAAGTAGACCGTGATGCTTTGAAAACACACTTGTAACCTCACCTGAAGAATTCGATTCTTCCTCCTTCAAGGCTCTTCTGCCAGACCACGTCCATTCCTCCGAGATCGTAGGCTCCCTTCACCAAGATGACGATAATAGAGGCATACATCATCAGGGCCTGGAAGAAGTCTGTCCACACCACTGCCTTCATTCCTCCCTGAAAAAGTATTGCAACAGCATATTTATTAAATTTGTTTATTTAGGGAAAAAAATTAAACTTCATTATTTTAAATTTAAGAAAAAGGTCCTATTTTATGCTGCAATGCTGCATTTGCGTAATGAAGATAGAGGTAAGACAAGTTCAACTACTTTGACTTATAAAGGGAGTCCTCCTTTAGAATTTAGTTATGAAAAAAACATTGCGTCAAATACATTAAACATGACTCGTATACAGGGACGTTTTGAGGAATGAACCAAGGGTCTCGTTCACGACTCGACTTCAATAAGATCATAATACGAATAATTTTAATCGCCAAAGTCTCCAAATAACTAAGAATTACTCATTATATCATGAAGACAAAAAAAAATCAAAAGCTTGCCCCCAAAAGAAGGTAATTGACCAACTAGGGTAGGAAAAATACAATCTTTTCTCTGTAGTTTTAAATTAAAATTATTTTAATAATACCCCATAATTCAGTAATGAACTCTAAATCACATAGCCTGTCTTCAATCCAGAATAGCAAGCACTCACTTGGCAGTCCAGTGTTTTTTTTCCAGATATTTTAAATGAAATCTCGCGAGTGAAAAATACTTTGGAAAGCAAAATCTCACAACACACAACGCAGGTGTATTATCTACAAGATAAATTTCTACTGTAACTCATTTAAGTTTGTTTAAAATAAATTTGGAGGATTTTTGTCTGAGACAATCGCATTTTATTAAAATTGTAAAAAAATTGTTATTTATTATTATCTTTTCAAATTTTTTATTTAGTCTTCTCGTGCCGCACTCTGGCACGCGTACCTCAGGTAAACAAATCCACTTAAATCAATAGTTTTTAGCGAAGCTAAACGTGCATTATTTACGTACTTTAGATAAAAATATATATTATATAGTTTATATAGGAGACTTACTATACTTGTATAGAATGTACAAACGAATCCTATTGATAACACTGCGGTCCAAATACCTATGCCGGTGACTGAAATAAAAAAAAACCAAAATGAAAGTATAGTTGATGTATAGTAAGATGTATATCTATTCAATTATATATTTTTTACTATTCGACTCTTTATATTAACATGGCATATCTTATAAGCAAAACACACTTGATATGATGTCTGTTATGGATGTTTTAAATGGACAATAAATGAAAAATTAACAAATATGGAACATTAGAATCAATACATTGAAAACAAAGTGGAAAATATTTCTTAAATAAAAAGTTTTTAAACTCTTTTTGAATAACCAAGAAATGCTGTTAAAGTTAGTGATGTTAAGATAAAAATTGTGGCGGTTCTATCCGCGCTCTTTTAACGAACAGTTCTCTTGGGGAATTTCTGGTCTTTAAAAATTATTTTATTATAAAATTCCTCCTCGAAGAAAAGAAAACGTGAATATGTAAATTAAGACTACTATATATAGTCCAAACTTCCAGGTTTGATGGAGAGAGATAGGATAGATTGATAACGGAGCAGTGATTATTCATATTGAATGTGAATCGTGGATATTTAATATTTGGTAATTGAATTATTTAAGGTGATGATCTGCCATTGGAGATTAAATCTAGATTAAATAGCGAAGAAGTCAGAGCTATTGAGCTAAGTAAGTGTATTAAACATTAAAGTCTTCTCATAGCTCACATACGTCGTTAATTGTCTTCATATTTATTAATTGGGTGCATCTCTTATCCCTGATCGATTGAATTTGAGTGGAGGTTAAAATAGTGAATAGTTTTATTGATAATGGCTAGGTTTCCTTCCAATTCTCTCACGCCTTTAGGCGCTCAGGTAAGATCATTATAAAATGATGATAAATTACTAAAAAAAAATGCATTTTCTTTATCTCAAGGGAGACAAATTTCATGCAGCAAAGGTTTGAAAAATCACTGTTATTGGTAGATTATAAAGTCATTTATTATAGTGTCCTAGTAAACTTAACAACTTGAACTTATTGAATTACTGTTGTGCTTTTGTCAACTTTAATAATTATTCTGTTATAAGACCTGCTAATTTTTTTAAAAAGAATTCTTTTAGTTTTGCCTAGTAAATATCAAAATGTATAAATTACCATTAAACATTGTACTTTTAATACTAGTAATAATTTTACAAACACAAAACGTTGTTTTTTTTTGGAAAAACATGACACAAAAACTAATGACTTATGGCACAACAAAGTAATGGCATAAATAAATTACACAAAATGTCACAGAGGACTGACGGGTTATTAAAATTTTTATAACACCCTCTTAATAACAGTAAAAAAAAAGGAAATCTGTACACAGCACTTACCCTCTGATAATGCTAATGCCGGAGCATATAAAACCACTGGCATATACATCAACTAAAAAACAAAGAAAGTCATAATTTTATGTAATTAAATTGTACATTTTTATGCTCATCTTTTTATATCAATAATTATTTACATTTATCTTAATAAAAACTATACGAAATACAAACATCTATTAATATTCCAATTATTCAGGTAATTAACAAAAATTAAGTTATTTTGAAATATTTTTCAATTTGGGATTAAGAATACAATTTAATTGATATTCAGTATTGATAGTTTGCTAAAAATATTTTGTACTCGATATTTTCACAATATTTCTTTTCCTTATGAATGTTTCAAGTTGAAGAGAAGAATTGATTGATTTGAGAACATTAAATCAATATACTATCATCAGTATCTAAAGCGATGACTGTACGAAAGAGTATAAAAGCTAAAAAAATATTAGAATTGTGAAATAACTGCTCACAAATTCATTAATTTCTTTTTGAAGTTTAATCGATTTTCAATTCAAATCGATTCCTAAAATTTAATCTTTTAAATTTTTAAAAATTGCTAGAATCTTCCCATGTAATTTCAATTTGGTCTATGCTCTGATTGGTTTTAGGTGGTAAAAAGGTCTCAGATATAAGTTTTTGACACTAATACTACCATCAAAGCTAATAAAATTATCAACAAACTCATAATAATAAAAAAATAAATATTTTAATACAGTAAAATAGGAGTCTTCAACCTTTCACGGTCGAGGGCCATATTAATAAATTTACAATGATCCGCGGGCCACATGAATGTCAACAAAATATTGTAGTCAGAAAATTTATATATATATTTAAAAAAGGAAAGTTTATTTTACAAGACTATAACTGATTCTAAGGGAAGCGATAGTGTGGTTACAGATTTATATGTACATAAATAAATAAACCACCTTTATATATATCCACCTTTTTTTCCGAAAATTTCAGAGATTTTATGTATATATAGTCAGATTTTTTTTTTATATTTAAAATTATTGAAAATACAGGGAAATTTCGAGAAATTCGTCATTTTTAGAAAATTTTCTCAAATGGATATCTAAAAAATCAGTGCAATGTTTTAATAACCAAGAATGACAGAAAAAATGGCGTTTTTTACGACAAAAAGCAAACAATGCAATTTTTTTTTGAATGAGGGGCCACTAAAATGCCTTCAGCGGGCCATGGGTTGAAGATCTCTACTGTAAAACATGCTTTTCCCCTAGACCATCGTGTTTGTAAGAAAGAAAAGATACTTTTCTGAGAGAGAAGTTTTTCGGAACAAAGCTCTCTTTTCAGATTGAATAACAGAAAATGTTCGAATTGTGCAATGTTCTCAAAAAGCATTTAAGAACGCTTCTGAAGTTGTATCAGTTTTCCTTAACGATTTAAAGATGCGAAAATGATTCTGAAAGTTACAAATTATTGGGGATGTTAGATGTGCCAGAAAGGAATACTGGAATGATATGTGATTGATAAGAAAAAAACAACACCAAAAAAAATATTGTTGTGTATTATTTAATAATCTGATATGACTAATGACAGATACTATACATTATCACTATGAATATACACTTACTCTCTACACGAAATATTATTTTTAGTAATTATATTAACTTCAGAATAGAAAAATTAAATTATATAGCCACCAACCTATTGAAATTATTAGTGTTTTCCTATTGTATCATATCTTATATAGAATGAAAAATACTGAAAACGGCTTACCATATGTAACGTGAAAACAATTGCACCAATGGTTCTGACGGAACTGTGAAATCGTAGCTCTAGGTACTGAAATAAAAAAATATATAGTTATGTTAATAACAGTTTAAAATCATTATGTCCCATTTATAAAAGATTAGTGATTTGATTTACTGTGGAACATACAGTCAGAAAAATTAATCAATTTTAGTTAATACATTTTTTTGAAACTCTAATGCCTTTTTAGTACATATATTAATAGTAAGTGGATATTTATGAATAAATGGGGAAGTGATACTGAAAGTGATAAAAAGGAGAAACCAAAAAAGTGATACTGAAATTTTAAAAAAATTACCATTCATTTTAAATGCATTACGGATGCAATTATTCAAATTAAGATAAAAATGCGGGGAATAAAATGAATAGGTCGTTCGTTGTTTAAAATCGGATTTTTGAAGCAAATCATTCATTGCTTCGGAAGAATTTATTCAGAAAATGAAATCTTGGAATGTAATACAGAAAAAGTTTTCAACATAATTGAATAGCATAAAAATTATCAACTTATGAGTTGATAATAATGTGTCTAGGCAAATTTATTTAATTAAAAAAAGGATAAACTCAACGTATTTTAATACGTTTGAACATAAATAGATTGTTTTGGCAAATATAGCGGTGATAATTGAATATATCGATAAAGAATACACTAACTTCGATCTTTATTAGTAATTTTTATTACTAAACCTACCGAAATTTTATGTATACCTATTTCTACCAATATGTCAAATGTGACCGCTTTTCAAATAAACGTTATATTCTTTTCTAGTTCATTAAAAATAATAGAAGTTCACCGTGGCAATAAAACACAAAATAATTCTCAAATAGTAATTAAAAAACTTTTTATTTAATTATTTTTTTTTGAATTTTAGTCATGTGTATTTTTAGGCAGAATAAAAATTGAGCAACCATATTTGACTTTGGTAATTTACATAGATATCCGTGGTTCAAATTGAAATAAAATTTATTCATGATCCCAGTTTTTACTTTTAATCGAAAATGCAATCCTTACTTAGCCCTTCATAATGCTGCATTTTGCATATCCCGTCAACTCTGATATTTTCTATAACAATATTATGAAACAGGGATTTTCCAGATTCAGAATATTCTTGAATTTTTTGCCAAACAGTTCTATCAATTGAAGCCTCAATATTTTGGTCGTCCTGTCTCTTTACATTCGTCTTCGGAAGTAGAGAACAATCACATTCTTTTTCGTCTCTTACGCGAATTCACAATGTTCTGTTTCTAATTATTCGTGTCGAATTTCTCAAAGTCAGTGTTCAGTAGATAATTGATATACATCTTTCTTCCCAAAATTTTCTTTTTCACGTATTTCAAAGCCTAGCCAGCTTATATCATTAAGTTCGAAGTTTGAAATTTTAATGCAGATAAGCTCATATATTTCCATCAGTCAGAAAACCGCTCATGGTAAATAACGGTAGAGTACATATGATTATCAAGAAAAACGAAAGAAGGGAGATGGATCTTGAAAAAATGAAGTAGTCATACATATTAAGAAAAAAGTGGTGCACAGTAAGTTCAAGAAAAATGAAAATGCTTTTGGATTAAAGACTCAAACGTGGTTATTTGACCGCTCTGGTAGATTTAGTGTTAATATCTATGAAAAGGTATCCGACTACCCTAAAATTATGAATTTTCCCAAAAATTGACAATATTTTTATGACCTTATTTTATAGACCATCTTATTAGCTTTACAGAAATATCAACTTTATTATTTTCTGTTCCCTAGAACAAAAACTACAAGTGTTTTAGTAAAAGCATATGCCCATTACTTTAAGCAAGATGTCATACTTTAAAACGCGTTTTACTCGAAATGTGTTTTTTTTTTTTTTGAAAAATTCTCAAACGGGGACAGCTGTTGCTAAAACAGTTTTGAAAATAGTTAATTGAAATTTTTTGTGTATCTTCTGTATAATAGTTGAAGTGTTTTAACCTTCAAATTTATCAATCACTGTTTTATTACAAAATTTACAGTTCCTTATGAAAATACAATCGTTGTTATTTAAGCAATTTCATATAACTAACATAAAACACTCTAGTTTTTATAAAAATTAAAATATCTCTTATTCTGAAGGTCATTTCAAAAATGAATAACATAGCAACACATCAGAATTGAGTGATTGGAAATTTGTTCATAAACTTTTGGTACAGAATGGGCCCCATTTATGTTATTTTTTGTCAATTTTTACCCATTTTTTACCATTTTAATAATGATATAATTTCTTTCCCTCTTCTTAATTTTAGCATGTTTTTCTTAAAATGTACTAAACAAATCTAAAAACCACAAAAAAATAAATAAATAATAATAATAAAAAAAAAAAAAAAAAATCCCCATATATTCATTTAAAAAAAATGGTTGCAAGTAGTCGGATACCTTAAATATACTCATCAAATAGTAAAAAAGATAATCGTATGCAAAATTCTAAAATTTCAAAATGAATTATCAAAACAAACATCCAAATTATTTAATTTCAGTACATATACAGTAATCTGTCCATTACGCATTCTCTATTTAGTAGATTTGCTGTGTGTGTGTGTGTGTGTGTAACCACGTTCTCACAAGTCATCACAAATATTATATGAAGAAAAATCAATACGAGAGATTCATTTTTGGATTAACATGGGTGGCCACGGTAGCCTAGTGGTCAAGGTAAAGGACTCGTGGCCGACTTGTCATGAGCTCGAGCCAAGTACCACTGAAGACCCGCTATGTAGGGAGACGATGCATGTTAAATCTGTCGAAGCTCAAACGTCCTCCCGTTGGTGTGGTGTGGAAGTTTGGAGGGGGGTGCCAGTTCAGGTGTCGTCCTCGTTCAAGAGACCGTGGTTCAAAATTACGAGCTCTGTCGCCAAAAACCCTCGAGTAGGGGAATAGTGCGACGTTAATATCCACTCACTCACTTAGCATGGATGGGGAGAGTGCGGTGGCAGTTCAGTTGTCCACCTCGTTATCCGACCGAGGTTGAAAATAATTACAAGGCATATTCATTGGAAGAAGAGGACTTTGTGTCGGGCGAGTAACTGTGAACCACAATCAAGTGACAAGGACGACATCTAAGCTGGCACCCCTCTCCAAACTTCCACACCACACCAATGGGAGGACGTTTGAGCCTTGACATATTTAGCGTGCATCGGCCCCCTCTGCGCAGCGGGTCTTCAGAGGTACTGGGATCGAACTCATGACCTATCTGCAGCGAGTCCGTTACCTTGACCACTAGGCTACCGTTGCCTCAGGGCTTTGTGTCGGGTATAGGATACAAAAGAAAATGACTATAGCACAATAGAAAATAATGTTCTTTACACACCCGCTTCCTTACATCTTTAGGTAGGCAGACTCTAACCATATTAGCGCTCCTGTGTGAATGTCATGCATTTGGTTTTCAAATTAGCATTTGAATACCGAGACAGAGCTTGCTTGGGTTTTGTATTTGAATTTGAAATTAGCATTTGGATACCGAGGTAGAGCTTGCTTGGATTTTCAATTTGGATTCCAAATTATTCGAGTTAAGGAGCATTCGAATTCTTAGATATCGCTGTATTCTAGAAATGAATTTAAAATGAAGTTTGACATCAAAGCAAAGCAATGTGATTTTATGTTAGATTAAAAAAATAATAAAAGATTACACACAAAAATTAACCCAAGAAGATTAAACACAAGAAGAAACTACTCACAAAAATATAAATAAAGAGGAAAGGAGCCAACTGTGACGGATATAGTAGTAGATTAAGGATTAAAGATCAAACTAGAAGAGGGTGCGTTCACATAAAACTGAGTTAAATGAATAAAATATGATGAAAAAATATCAATAAGCGTTCCGTCGACTAGTGTAAAAGAAAATCAGCACAAGGTAAAATTCTAAAAGTATTAATTTCTTTTAATTCATAAAGTTTGAGTTTACTTTCGAATATTGTACCATTTTAAAGTCGGCTTCTTTATTTATTCACCTACTTAGGTGCGTTATGTATTTTTATACCAAATTAAATATTCTTGCGGAAAAGAAAAGCTAATTTCCCTTTCTACCTTTTTAAATAAATCATTTTGTAAGTAAATATGCCATGAGTGAGTGAGGGAATATTAACGTCTTACTGTTCAACTACTTGAGGGCTTTTGGCGACGGAATTCGTCATTTTGAACCATAGTCAAGTGACGAGAACACCTGAGCTGGCACCTCTTTCCTAGGTACCACACCACACCAACGGGAGGACGTTTGAGCTCTCGACAGATTTAACGTGCATCGCTCCCCTACACGGCGGCTCTTCAGTGGTACTGGGCTTGAACTCATGACAGGCTAGTCATGATCCGATACCTTGGCCACTTGGTTACCGTGGCCACTTGAATATTCTGTGAGTAATATTAGTATGAATGAAAATTGATGTATGAGTAAGTACCCGTATTTATTTTTTAAATGAAAATTACTAATTCGTCTTTTTATTTTTATTTCTTCATAAGTGATTTTATTTTTTATCTTACTTTCCCCTAAAGAGAGCTTATTTTTATTTCGTAGATTATCGGAACGATGTTTTTTAATAAAAAAAAACACGATTAAAGTATTCCAAATATTAAAATCGTGAAGAATAAAATAAATTTAAAATTGTCCAGAATAGAAAAAGTGATCTAGTTCATGAATGTTGATGATATCGTTATCTATATTAAACCGATTTTAATGCTTTTACAAGCAACCAATTATATAAATCAATCATTGCAACAATAATGCCTCATTCCTCTTGCTCTGCTCTATTCTTTGCCTAATTAATGTAAGTGCAGTAATCTACTGGTCATGGTCATGAACTCGTGGCAAATATTGCAGAGTCGCTGGCACAGTATTTAGGTGCTGATGCCCGTTAAATCTATCATGGCTCAAAGTCCTCATATTGACGTGGTGGGGAAGCGCCACCTCAGGTGTTGTCCTTGTCATTTGAGTTAGTAAGAGTTATATTATTGTTGCAAACGAGAGCTACTGGTGACGGTTCTCATCACTTAACCAAGGTTCAAAATTACGAGGTACATCACTAATAGCCCTCGTGTTGCTTTATCTTATCGTAATTTGGAGCTTCGGTTAAATGATGAAGACGACACTTGAACTAGCACCTCCTGTACGAACTTAACAGTTTATCGTGTATCAGCCCTCTCTACATGGCTGGTCTTTAGTGGCATCAGGACTCGAACCCGCGACACGCGAGTCACGAGTCCATGACCATAACTACTAGGCTACTACAGGCCATATAGCAGTTTTTCAAGAAAAATGCTAAGTTTTTCTTTTGTCTTCCAGGCACTAATGCTGCAACTGAACGAGTATTTAATATTACGATCAGTTTTTGGTTTAGTGATAATACATAGCAAAAAGTGGTTCTTTGAAGTGAAAACTGCGCGGATATTTGTTTATTTATTTAACAAATGCCACACACTACAATAGAACCTATGTCCTTAATGCACGTGCTCTTTAATAATTTTCGACAGTTGAATTAAGACTAATTAGACAAAATGTTCAGCTGTCATGTGTTGACCAGAGTCACACAGAGTACAGCTCAAGGAGTCGGTGATACCGATTCTGTAGAGATGAGATCTTAGACACATTATATGCCCTATCAAAAGTCTAAAATTAGCTGCAGAAGCTCTTCTAGGATCCCCTGGAACCCAGGACGGGTTCACGTTTAAGATTGCCCAGTCCTTGTCCTTCGACAGGGACATTTATAAGATGATTAAAAAAATGTTCAAAGAAATATTCATGCTTTAGAAAAATATAAGGTTATTCGATTAAAATTATTTAGAAGGGTCAAACATTTGTTATTTTGCTTAGAAAATGAATATTTAGTTTTGATTTATTCTTCATTCATTAAAAAATATTATACATGAAAATTAAAAAATAAAACAAAAATTACTTTTATATTATATATATTTATCATATATATATATATATATATCAAGCTTAACCCTACTTCACTGCCCGAAGTTTGCGATTATATATTGGTTTGTTGCGTGTGTGTGTTCTTGGCTTTCGGTTTTTTGCCTTTCTCTGTAAGGTATCCGAACACGTTGAAAATGACGGCCGCGGTGGCCGAGTGGTCTAGGCATCGGATCATGGCTAGCGTGTCATGAGTTCG
>BMAO01005946.1:191694-210191 GCA_019973975.1 Trichonephila clavata
TGTAACCGTTTCAGTTGGTAATTTTGAAGAGCTCGTTATTTTTTGTTCTTCTTCCGTTCATTTTATGAGGGTTACAACCATGATATTTATCTTCTTTTTTTTTTAAACGTATTCTAAATTAGAGAATTGAGGTATTTTTTGAACAATGAGAAATGAGATACCTGTTCTAATTACTAAGTTTGAGTAGTTTTTAAAAATAACAGTAATTAAGAAGTAAAAATGCATTTCTTGTTGCTGGCATTTTACAAGTATGCATTAAAAAATATTTTGCTTTGTTTATGGGATACTGATTTAAGGTTTGGATCCTTGTTTGTAATTTTGAGCGATGAGTTTAAAATACAAAAAAGCCATTACGGTGATTGCTTCGTCTTATAATTTTTTTTCCTTCATAAAAGCGCACTTCGGTTGATGAATGATTATTGTCTAGTTATTAATTCATGGTCGAATGTGAATTTATAAACTTATTTATTGCAAACAACTTATGCCCTAACCATTCATTTAAAAAGTTCTACAGAGTAAAATAAAAAGCGAGTACTTCTAAATCTAAAGAAATGATTTCTTCGCAATAATAATACATCTACACATAATGTAGTGAAATATTTTTTTTAAAATTGATATTAGCCACAAAATACTATAAATAAATAAATATTGACATAATTTTATTGACAGTAATGTCCTTATTTTGCCAAATTCTTTCATGTTTTGATTGGAGAAAAGAAGTCGATTTTAATAGTTCTTTAGTAAAGTATAATATATTATTTTAGTGCAAATATGCATGTTACTTTATTCCTACATAATACAATAACATACTACATTTGCACTGCAGCCATACAATAAATATTTAATTTTTTGTAAATTTTTTTTAATTTCAAAATTTTGAATTTTAAATTTATTAATTTTTTCCCTATTTAACTGTATTCTCATGATTTTGCTGACACTGAAATTAAGACAAGAAAACCCTGCCTTATTTTCCATTCCCTTCCATATATTTTGTGACCTTAAAGGCAGAGGTACCATTCAAATCTTTTTAATGTTTTAAAACGAAGCACAATTGTACGGTTATATATCATTACTTTATTTTGTATTATTTTTATTCCTGACGGAGGAATTAGCAGTCTTGTGCATATGATAGCTGATGATCAAATAAGTTTAAAATTTCTATTCAATATAGAGGATTGGAATGTACAATATATATATATATATATATATATATATATATATATATATATATAATTACACACTACGCAATAAATTTCTAGTTTCAAATAAATCAGAAAAAATATAAAAAAACTATAAACATTTTACTAAATACTGTTTAATTCAAAAATACCCAATTAATTTTATTAATAGATATTTGAATAAAGAAATTCTAAATAATAAGGATTAAATTTCCATAGTTTCAACAGGTTAATATTATAGATTTATTATTCTTCCTAGATAGTTTTAAATACCCCCGATTTCTAGTTTTAGATAAAATTACTTTTTTCAATTTATTATAACTTTTAAATCATATTATCTTAGAGTCTCTTAGATAATGGTAGTATGTTTACAATTCTTATTTTATTATTTCTATTCTTTTCATACTTTCGCTAAGTGCTATTTTTCAGCCATTGCTTTGTTTTGAATTTGTATTTGGGTCCAGAATCTGGCAATAACTTGTTTATTGTACTCAGATTTAGCGCGGGCTCTGCATTTCTGTATGCAATTTTTAGGTAGGTTACCTTTTTCTCATAATGGATTTAGATTTCCTATCCATTATTTCCAATAGGGTTTTGCTCGGTATTATTAACAGAAAAGGGGAAGGTTGGCTGGCCAAAAAACATGTTCAACCCCACTTTTATACAGATAAGTTTTTTTAAGAGGATTTTTTTTTGTATATAAGCTGTCCTAAGTCAGCAATGTTGATAATACTGTAGCATCCATTCTTTTATATTTTTATATTTTGCTTTGTTATTTCAATTTTTCATATCTCCTTTTAAATTCTGTAGTCTGGTTATCTTGCAATTGCAATTCTTTTAAGTATTAATCATGTTAATTCATCTCTGTCTTGTAGAGAAATTTTGATTATATATATACTATTGAATCGCCATCAAAAGTATCTGCTTCCACATTCAACTTCGCTATTCAACCAACTACAATTCGAAATGTAAAGCCATATTTGAAGACTCGGGCGAAGGAAAAAAGTTTAGTATAAACCAATAAACCAAAAATAGAAATAAAACTGACACCCCACAAACCGCGTAAAAGTGCACATCAGCAGGAGTCATTAGACAAAGATATGATTATTTACGATGAGAATGAATTCAATATACCTAATGTTCTAGTAAAAAATATTGAATATTCCAACATAACGCCTACAAGAAATAACAAAAGCAGGAAGTAATTGTTATATTGTTCCAAAACTTTGAAAATTATAACTTTTAACTTATTATAAGAAATTTTTATATATAATGTTGCGTGTTTTAATTTAATTTTTGTATCTGTTTTGACCTTATCTGATTTTGGTGGGGATACCCCACCAAAAAATAAAACGTTTTTATTCTTGTATTTTAAATGATATTTTACCTTATGCTATTGTAACGGTATTTTGTCAACATTTTAAAAATGCTTTCCATTTTTAACAAATGATTGGCGCAGTATAGCCGAGATTGGCTGTTGCGCCATTAAACCCTGCAATCTCTCACTCACTCATATATATATTACAAAAATTTACAAAAAATAGTTATATACCTAAGATAACTATAGTCATGATAGAATAGATTTAGCCACAGAAATACTAGAGCAAACTCCTAGCCTTAGGAACCAGGAATGCAGGTTTAAACAATGTTTTTCGGCCAGCCAACCTTCACCTGAATTTGCCAATATACTCTTTTAATGTATATAATATAATATATATATATATATATATATATATATATTATAGAAATTTATTCAATGTTAGAATGCAGTAAAATTATGAGTGTTATATAAATTTTTAAAAAATTTCTTGTCAAATAAAAAATATATTTAAATAAAACTCTTCAAAAAACATTACAAGACAAAAACCCCTTTTAAGTAATGTTTGTTCTCTCAAAAAGTTTCAAACTAATATCTAGACTTTTATAACTAAAATCCACCACAAAAACTCGCATTAAGTTCTCTGAGGTACATATAAAAAGTCTGAATAACTAATCATCTCATAAAATTAAACAGATCCCAACTGACTTAAAAAGTATAAGAGAAAAAACTTCATTCCCGGTCTATCCGGCAAAACGCGGAAGCCGCAGTCTATTTAAGTAATCAGGGATCCCACAATCAATCATGGAACGTATCAGATAAGATTATCCTGGAGCAGGATCCCGTTTTCGCTAAGACTTCCCAAATCTTTTTCTCCGACCCCAAGAACAGGAAGCTCTTAGTTTTTCCCATCCCTTTCAATGTAGTCGGATAGAGTCTCAGGGGAGAGATTTAGGCTAAGACTGTTGACCAATATCGATGGCTGTAAGCGATTGGATGAAAATGGTCGTTTATTTGATGGGGGAGGGTCGGTTTCGATTGGGTGAAAACTGGAAGGTATTCGATTCTCTATGTATTTTTTAATCAATTGTTCGATTTCTTTTATAAGTTTGTATTATTCTTAAATGCTCTTCGCGTGCATTTCTTGTGCGCCGAGGTAACCTTATAGTCAATACCATGGATTCGAGGATCGCGTGTCGCAGATTTAAGTCTTAGTGCTGCTTAAGACCCGCCATGTAGAAGAACCGATGTTTGTTAAATCTGCTGAGGTTTAAAATTCCTCCCATTCGCGTAATGTGGAAGTTAGGAGAGGGGGGAACGCCAGCTCAAGTGTCATCCAAGTCACTTGACCAGGGTTCAAAATGACGAATTCCATAGTCAACATGCAGCTTTATAGTGCTACGTTAATATAACCCTCACTCAATCACGCTTTTTTTTTTTTATCATGCTCACGTATTAAACAGATCGGCTGGGTGGTGTAGTTGACTTGTCGCGGCCTTGAACACCCATGTTTGCGTGTTTGACCCTGCCCAAGTCTTCGGATTTTCATGATGCAGAAAATCGACACCATCCCTTTCGAATAATTATGTGGTATGTAAAAAATACCTTGAGTGCCTGTTTAGCTTGGGTACAATCGGAAAAACTTATTTCCTAAGTTCCTTTTTGCATTGTCAGAGTTCAGGTGCCTCCCTCTTGATAGTAAACTGGAAGTCTAGAATGCATTGCGGCGACTGATATCTACTTATATAATACCGCATTTAAAACAACAACTGCTCCCGGGGAATGTACCATGTCTTCAATGGAGAAACACCACTCCGCAGCCCCATTGGAAATAAAATAAACGTTCTAAGTAGATAGAGTAAGCGCTTTCAGATTTTTTAAATAGTGGTCAAGCAGGATAACTCATTCAGCCATACGGTTCCATCGTGGATTAAATTAATATTGTTGACGTAAGTAACTCGCATATATTTTTCGATGAATATTTGTCTATCTTTCAAAAATTCCTCTACAAATACCTTAAACCCATAATCGTAGCATATGTATTTTTTTTCAAAATATAAAAATAAATAAATAAATAGAAGAAAAAATAATACTTACAATTACTAATTCATTTATTACAAAGATTCATGAAAGAAACCGAGAAAACTCAAAACGTGGGATCATTTAACATTTTATAATTGAGATAGAAATATGTTTCAAGTTATTTTAATGATATTTGAAAAAATAGCAAGTTAAATTATTTAATATTAAATAATTTCAAGGACCTTATTTCTATGAGAGGTTTCACTTTTTTACGTGTTGTGATCTGCGTACATAATTAAAAATATTTTTTTGAATTATTTTAGTCAATAAAAATTTGTAACTTCTGTTGATTTTTGAAGGCAGACATAAGGCGGGAGATAAATTTTGACTAATTATATAGATAAAATAAATAAATCTTCACTAATTAAGATATAAAATTAAAAATACTACATAAATACATTCTGATAAATAAATTTAAATAATTTTACCAAATTTCGTTGCATATTCACTTAAATAATAAAAAAGTGTAAATTAAAACATTACAGAGATCATTCTT
The DNA here is from genome assembly GCA_019973975.1 of Trichonephila clavata. Lineage (NCBI taxonomy): Eukaryota > Metazoa > Arthropoda > Arachnida > Araneae > Nephilidae > Trichonephila > Trichonephila clavata. The sequence continues at coordinate 196,769 of BMAO01005946.1, forward strand.
AAAAAAAAATTAATTAATACATTATTTGAGTGAATCTACAAAATTTTATTTATTTATTTGTAATTTTTCTTATTAACCAGAAATGATATGGTTAATACTACGCCTTAATGAGATATCCAACTTTTGTAGGCTGTATTTTATTCATTAATAAATTATGAATAAAAATTTAAAAAAATAATCATTGATCTATAAATATTTCATTTAACTCCTTATTGTTTACATCTTAATATATAAAATTCCCGGGTCAAGATTTTTTTCAATGATACTCCTAAACTACTCAATCTATCTTAATATAATTTTGCATTTTGGGTGTCATTTCATCCAACTTAAAATATAGGACAGTTTTTTATCTCAATTAACGACGTTATTATTTTTTATTGACGAAATGTGAAAAATCCTAGAAACGGGAAAATTCGAAAAATTTCACAATGCCGTGTTTTTGCTGAAACATATTTTGTATAAACCAAGATGCATGAAAAACAAATGCCTGACGTATTTCGAGGCGTGAAATCCGAATTTTGAATCAGGCCACAATAATACCCGCAACTTTGCCGGATAACGCCGGAAAACTGCATTTTAGACGCACCATGTCAGGGGATTAGCATTAAAAGTTTTGGAGTCCGAAAACTTGGTATCTAGTGTAGTTCGAGATGGGCAATCCGAATATCATATCTGATAGAAGAAATTGCTGTAACTTTGCCAGATAATCCAGGACGACTGTCTATTACGGGGACCGTGGCAGAAGCTTACCTTAAAAGTCTTGGAGCGAGAAAAGTGCGTTTCTGGTGTATTTCGCGATGGTGAACCTGAATTTAAAATTGGATTTTAGAAATTACCGTAACTTAGCCGGATAATGCTGGATTAAACTAATGCCGCCTTCCAGAGACTGAACTCAGGGTGTCAGGCTCAAGTAGCCGAACCCCAGGGTGGGGCCGAAAGTAGCCCCGGTTGCGTTTACAGGCATGAAACAAGAATCAGAAATCAGATTTCAGAAACTCCCGTAACTTTGCTGGATATTGCTGGAATTAGGTGAAATTGCATCGTGTTCGAGTCCCTAGTGTGGATTTTCATACCCTCTAGCGGGTGAACTTGCACGAGCTGGGGCACCGAAAGTCAGTCGCGTGTGCAATTTGGGGCGAGGAATGAGAATCTGAATTTGGATTTTAGGAGTTCCGGTAACTTTGCCGGACAAAGCCAGACGATCGTAATATGCATGAACTATGGCACCGGCTTAACTTGCCAACATAGGGACGCAAAAAGCGAGTTCCCGACGTATTTTGGGACTGCCAATCGGAACATTCAATCCAATTCGAGAAATTCCCATAACTATCCCAAATAATGCAGACGACTGTATTTTGCGCGAACCATGGTAGAGGCTTACATTAAAATTTTTGGTGTATGAAAAGTTCTTTCCTGGTGTTTTTCTGTGTGGGAAACAAGAATCTGTAATCGATTATAGAAACTCCCGTAAATTTGACGGATAATGCCAGATGACCGTAATGCCCTCTTCCCTTTCAGGGATTGAACTTGCAGAAGAAGGGGATTTAAACGGCTACGAGATAAAATATTCGAGTTTGCTATCCCACTATTGTCTGGTTATTTCCGACAGACATCCAGAATCATTTTCGCTCTACTCTTGCTCACGAGATAAACACATGTTTAAAACAATCGTTTTTATGGAGAAATGTCAAGACACTTCGATTGACCATAAACATGCGTGTACAATCGCAAGATGATCTCAATCGGCGTAAATATTTTCTAAGAGCTGGATATTAAAATCAGTGAAATAGAACTGCATCCCAATACATAATGTATCAAATAGTCAGACAAAAAAGGAACTGATTGAGAGTGTCTTCCTGGATATATTGAATAATGATCTAGATAATGATTGGCTCTGTAATCCTGTTGCTTAGGCAGAAAATATGTTGATATTGACGAAATAAGCTTAGAAATACGTAATTGTTACCAGCTGATCTACTGCCTTTTAAATTAATCGACACTACTATTGATGAAAACAAAACCCTAAAATTTCCAACTGAATTTTTAAATTCTCTGGATTTATCAGGAATGCCACCACACAATTCAAGATTGGTTTACTGGTTTATCTTCTGCGTAATATAAATTCACCTCGATAATTCAACGGTACACATTTGGTCATCAAAAGAATTAACGGAACACTTTTTGAAGCAACCATTTTGATAGTAAAGGAGAAATCATTCTGCTGCAACATATTCCACTAATACCGTCAAAATCTAAAATACCATTCAAAAGACTCCAATGCTCGATTCATTTTGCCTTCGCGATGACCGTAAATACATCTCAATGCCGAACATTGCCTATTTTCGGCTTGACCATATTTCCCGCATGGACAACTATGTGTTGCATGCTAACGTGTGGAGAAATCATCAAATCTATCTGAGTTAGCAAAAGACAGGTTACCGAAAAATATTGTACACCGAATACTTGTTAATTATATTAAAATTATTTTTGTTATAATTTAAAATGATAAAAATAATATAAAAATGCTAAAAAATACCGTTATTCACCTCATTTATGAAATTAAATATTCATTTGTTGTTACTTAACAACTTCGTAAGTATTTCATACATTGCATATAATCAAACAAGAGATGAATGAAATGCAAAATAAAAACCATTATGTTGTTTTATGCTTAATTTCAATTCTCCGAAATTGTAAGCGAATATTTATTTTACTGCATTAAATAGCTTAGAACAGTATTATAAATCAACGTATTACAACAAATCTACAGCAAAACGTGGCCGGGTCTCAGCTAGTATTTTTATTATATTTGTAACAATGGGTTATCCGAAAGGTCTATCCTCATGCAGCCAAAGAAACACTATGAACTAAAAAATTCAAGTGGATGCCCCTGCTAAGTAACACATAAATAGTCAATGATATAGATATTATATGGACAATGTGTTCACAATAGCTATGCTTGAAATATGTTCACTTATTCCTGAAAATATATTCACTATTAGTAGTTAGAGAATTTCTCGTAGACAGTTTCTGAGATTGCATCTCATTAAAGATAAGTAATCATCATTTCTTGTGAACACATCGCACAATTCCGTCTAACTTAAATCAATAAAAGCGAATTATTGTAAATATCTATTTATGTCTAATATCATGGCGTGTCCAACTTATTGGCGTCTCAATCACTACTGCGCTCTTATCCTAGTGTTCGTGTCTTCCACCTCAGCTAACATGAGGAGAAGATTCAGTGACATATTTTATCACTTGTAATTATCACAATGACTTAAGTTTAAACCATGAATACAAATTTCAGAATTCTCTGCGAAATTATAGAATCGATGCTAAAATTCCATTGCTTTTTTTAATTTCTAAAACTGTTTTCAGAAATATACTATCATTGTAAATTATTTTACAATATAATAATAGAACCGATGTATATTTTCTATTGTTTTCTTTTAATTTACAATAGGACATTACTGCACAAGAAGTTAGGCTCTTAATTTCCAGCTAAATTGTCTATTCATTGATTCCTAACTGAATATCTTAAACTTTCGAAACATTTTTCAATTCCTTATTTCTGTAAGAAATATTTACGGCATAAATAGTAACGAAACTATACAATTTTAGAGGAGATAAGAACAGAGAGTTTTAACAGAGAAAAGACATACACTCATGTCCATAAATTAAGGATAATGAAGTTCAGGCAAAGAAAGAGACAGAAGCAAAACAAATTTGACTTATTTGTAAAGTCTATTTATTAAACAAAATGTAAAGAGCAAAAAAGATGCTATATATTTGACATAATTAATAAAAATTGCGATTTTTACTCCCTGGAGCAAATTTCAAAAAAGAACCTATTTACAAAAACAGTATAACATGGTTAGTATGATGGTTAATACGGAGTATGTCTCCCGGACGATGCAATACAGGCCTTACAACGCCTACGCATGCTGAGTATCAAATTATCAATCTGATCTCTGGGAATATTACACCACTCATCAAGCAATGCCCTACGAAGTTCCGGTAGACAGGTGGGAGGAGGTTGACGGGGTGCAATTCGTTGGCTCAACCATATCCCACACAAGCTCTATTGAATTCAAGTCCGGTGAGTATGCTGGTCAATCTATACGGGTGATATCCTCCGATTGAAGGCATTCGTCTACAATGTATACACGGTGAGGACGGGCGTTGTCATCCATAAACAGAAATTCAGCACCCATGGAGCCCCAAAACAAACATACATGTTGTTCCAGAATGACATCCCGATAGATGTGGCCTGTCATCGTTACACTCTGAAATGCAGGTCAGTTCTGGAACCAAGAATAATTCCTCCCCAAACGAGTCATCCTGCACCACCGTAACGGTGTCGTTTAATGGTGTTCTCTTGGTGGTAACGGGTACATGGCGCTCTCCATATGAAAGTCCGGTGAAAATCAGACTGCAAACTAAACCTGGACTCGTCGGAAAACATCACACAAGACCACTGTTGCGGTGTCCACAATGCATGCTCTCTACTTCAGGTTAATCGCAGGAGACAGTGAGTTGCGGTAAGGGGAACACATCTGACAGGCCTACGAGCATATAGACCAATGTGTCCTAAGCGTCTGTACACGGTCCGACTTGAAACTGTCGTACCGGTAGCTGAAGAGAGCTGACGAGATAGGTCTGATGCTGTGCTCCGTCTGTTTCTTTTGGCAGTAACTGCCAAATACTGGTCCTCATTCGGCTTTGTAACTCGGGAGCGACCTGTGATGTAACATCTACACACATTACCATAATCTCGAAATCGTTTCCAAAGCCTGGAGATGACACTCTGGGCGATTCCAAGTTCCTCGGATACTTCCAGATGGGTACGTCCACATTCCAGTCATCCGATAATTCTACCACGTAAAAAATAATCCAAGTGCTTCCTTTGTGCCATAACTATGCGGTTATTGCACTGAAAGGCTTTTAAAGTGCTTGGGAACAATTTTACTTTGCCACCATTCCTTATATACCCCTCTCTTACACTCTCGTCATTGTGACGTACTATCCGCGCCAATCTTGGTGGTTTCCTGTAATTTGCATATTCTTCTTCAAGATGTGTGTGATAATTCTACAGGTGAAATTTTTATTTTAGAGTTCAATTTCTGTGTGATTCTGAATTATCTTTAATTTATGGATATGAGTGTATTTTATGGATATATGAGAAAATTTAATTTCAGGAAATGATAACACAAACAAAGTTTTAGCTACTGAAAATATTTTGAGATATTCCAAAATATCTGAATATTTGTATAACAAATTGAACTCAAAATCGTGTATTAGAATTTTTATATTATATAAATCTAAGATCTAAGCTCTTTGCGTTAGTTTCATGATGCTGAATGGCTTGGAAAAGTTTGTTACAGTTTTTTTTCTGCCTCTATAAAATATAAGCAGAATAGTTACATTAAATCATAAATAAGAATTATATCTATAATAATAAATGTATGATTTCGAATTGCTTGAGAAATATAAAATGGGTCTTCTCAGTATAGAGAAAAATGTATATTTCTCTAATAAAACTGTTTTCTACGTATCATAAATGCATGCATAAAATGAAAGATATAAAACACATTGTATTTTTCCTTCAACAATTTGGCTTACTTTTATTTGGATGGATACGGAATCAAATTCTGCTGTATCTGCTCATTTTTTGAGTTATGAACATTTTACAACAAAATATTTTACCATAAAAAGGCAACTGCATTTGTGTATTTGTGCAAAAAGATAAGTCGCTCTGAAAGTGGATACATTCTTTAGATAAAATATGGTATTCTGTAATAGAATATATATTTTCTTTGTTTAGTAAAAATAAATTATTTTTAAAGGACTTTTCTAAATAGATTGAATAAGAAAACAATGTACAAATACAAGTTTATTTCCATTATTTTGATAAGATACAAAATGTATTGACAGCAAACAAGTTTAACTTTACATCATTTCAACTAAACATGCCGTATTAAGGAAAACAAATAATAATCCATAAGAAATATGAAATGGGTTTCAAACTAATTTTAATGCATTGATTTTATTTAAAAAAATGTAATCATGTTGGCATTTCTATGCATTTTGGATATACCACCTATAATTGCTCCTTTAAAAGTTAGTGAATGTTAAATGTAACTTTTGGAAACTTGATACTTGGGATATTAGGAATTCATGATGGATAGTTAACTTGATTATTCTTTTGGCGTTTACAGGTTTTTAAAACATTTTAGTAAATAACTTTGAACCGTGTACGTCAAAAACATTGAAGAGCATTAAAACTATAGCGTAACCAGGGAAATTCTTGATCTTATAAAGGTTGTTTGCATTTATAACAAGGAATCCATAACATTTTTCATACATTTTTAAAACATATTCTTTTTTTGTAATCAATAAGAACTATTTTATTTCGTAGAAATAATAAGTAACTCAGATATATTCTTTAAAAAATATGTTTGTGCATTTTATGCAATACTTTTTTTGTTAAGAATTTAAAAAGTATTGCATAGTTTTGGAAAAACTATGTAATTTTATAAGTAATATCATTAAAAAGCATTTATACATTACTTATTGAATGTGAAGCTAAATTTTCTAGCATTTTTGTGCGGCTCATTTTAATATTTTGCTATACATATTGTGACGGATTTATACGCGTCCTTCAATTAACTTTGGGGCTATGAAAATCAACAACCATTTTTTGAAGAAGAAACCGTATTAAGGTTATTATATATAGTTCAGGTTCGGCTTGCTAGAAAAGTTAGTTAAGGTGAGACAAAGTGAAAAACCAGTTGGAGAGGTATACGGAAGAGTATTAGTAAGTCAGTGTGAGAGAAGAGAGATAGAGAGTTAGAATTATAAAGAAATTAAAGGATTACGCATTAGAAAATAAGAAGACTATCTACAGTTCAGGTATTAGTCGCATTTATAGTATGTTTTGATATTTAAATTATTAAAGAGATTCAAGTAGCAATGTCACATAACTACAGCTAAAAGCAAATATTAAAGTAGATGATTGATTAATAAAAGTGGATAAATTATTAGAAGCATTCTCCGAATATGCGACTCACGTCACTTCCGCCCGCTAATTGGAAACATCTTATTTAACTTGATTAATTGAATTGTTTTTGAGTCAAAGTGTTGAATAAATAATTAGAAATTATTATGTCGAATCGTCCTTCACTTCCTTCTACACCTTTGGCCGCGTCACAGGGTAGACAAGGGGGGATGGTTACAATATTATTTCAAAAAATGTAAGATTTCCAATTACTCAGAGTTATATATATATATATATTTAAATATATATAATGTATATGTACATGTGATAACTTATGTAGTCTAAGCTTAGTTAAAAGATATTACATCTTTCAAGTTTAAGACACAAAGATATATTTCTGATTTAATAAACATTGAAACAAGTAAAAAAGTACTCTTGAAACAAAGGATGAAAAATTGAACTGTTGCCAAATGTTAAACTCACATTCCTTCAAAATATAACTAGGTTGCATTAATTTATCAATGTTCCATTTTTATTTTTAAGGGTAGAAAAAACAAAAGGCCAAACCGTGTTAAATACATAAACAGCAAGTAAAACATCCCGGCATCTAAAAACGATCTGAATATATTAAGAGCTCTTCTGAAGAATATAGAAAAGAATATTAGCAGCAGCAAAATAAGGAGTAAAAAAACACACGTTGAAAATTAATCTAACATTTTGGTCTCTGCGGAGTATCTTAACAGGAGGAAACAGATGCTGTGAGATTTTTTTTTTACTCTCCTACTTTTGTTGTCTCCTCTTTCTTCTGTTCCCAGAAGAGATGGGAGAATAGAGGAACTTTGCCACTAACGACCGATAGAAAAGTGTAATGAGTGTTTAATGATTGTAGGTTATTCTGTTTTAAGGCAGTAATTCTCCTTAAAAGGGGTTGGTTGGTTAGTGCTTTCTTGTAGATAAAGACTCGGCAAAAATGGGAGATTCTACACAAGCCTATCTCATGTCTCTATTATATATATATATATATATATATATATATATATACTTTAAAAATTTATAATTAAAAAGATCTTTTTATAATCATTTTTACAATCATTATTCACATTTTTGAATCATTTAGAAATAATGACTTGATGTATTGAAAAATGTATATTTTTTCAGTGCAACAAATTTGTTTCTCAATATATTTATTATTGAGTGTTATTTTTTTTTAAGATTTAAAGCTATGATTTGTAATAATGCATAATAAAGCGTTCTGGTTTTATAAATATTTTGTTAATTTAACTCCAACCACATATATATATATTTTTATATTTTTTGCATTATTATTTTATTCAAATAAATTCCTATCTCTCAATTATTTTTATTCCATTTGTGTAGTATTTTTTGCGAATATATAGAAATTATAAGTTTATATAATAAAAATGCATGGTTTTTCAGTGAACCAATTTACCTTTCTACACTTACATTTTATCAAAAATAATATTTATTTGCTTCACACTTCGAAATATCAATTATAAATGCTAACAAACTGTCTGTCAGAAAACTGTCTATCCTTTTGTACCGATGTTATTATTTTTATAAGAAATGTGTGATCATTAGTGATTATTATGATATATTCGTCTATTAGCAAACTGTCTATCCTTTTATACAAATGTTATTATTTTTATAAGAAATGTGTGCTCGTTAGAGATTATTATGATATACTCGTTCAATGAACTAACAAGCGAAAAAAGTAGTTATTTTTTTTGTCAGTAATATTATATATATATATATATATATACTTCTATAATATTATTATTACATAAGCGTAAGTTTTTTTTTTAAATTAAAGAACCATGTTGTGTGAAGCCATATAATTTTTTCTTCATTTTTCGCCAAAAAATCACAATTTTAATAATTTTTATAATAGTAATATCCTTAAAATATAATATTAGATGTATATTATAATACAAGTGGCCGTAAATATATCAAAAATAATTTACTTATACTTATCATGATACTTAGCCTTAGCGTCAAAATACATTTTTATTGCATTCAATACATTGTTATTATATAAGAGGGCGCAAGGAAATCTATGTTTGAATATTGGGCCTCAAATATTTTAAGTTTAGGAAGCACTAATTTATACACTTCTTTCAAAGTTACGGTTCCAAATGTATATTATTTTTTTCTTATAAAATATATATTAAAATAATAAATAATATATATCATTTATAAATTTTCATAAATTACTTTTTAGGTATCCTACGACCTCAAAATTGTGAATATCCTCATAAAATATAAAACATGTTTTGTTGCTTAATTTCGTATGCCAATTTATTTTTTTAAAAAATGGCAAGTGTTTTTTATTACCTTTTATGCTTACTATCATAAAAATATAAAGCGTTTTAGTATAATAGTGGATGTTATTTTCAGCACACAGTTATTGACTAAAAATCGTGTTTTATGCGACAGATATTTTTTCGGAACATTTGGGACCTATTCTTTAGAAGTCATGGCAATAATACAAAATTTTCAGCCGCATATATAACAGTTAAATACTTGTTTTAAACAGTCATATATTAACTAAGATAAACTGTAAAAAAGTTAAATATCTACTTACAATATATTGAAAAAAAAAACATATGTCTAATTATAATAGTATAAGCACAAGAAATATTTATAATCAGAACAAAAGACATTTGGTTCACCTTCTATATTTGTGTGTAACTGCTTCTGTGTGTGTGTATATTGAGAACAAAAACAAGATTTAGGAGCCTAACAAATACTCTTGAAACCAGATCATAAGTAAAATAGCAAAAAACAAGAAAAAAATCTACCTAAAAGGAAACAAATACAAGTGAAGGGGAGAAAGTACAAAAAAAATATGGTTGTGTTCGCACTTTTAAAAATAGCAGTCCGGTGTGATTGGCACAAAAAATGTATTATTTTTTATTTTACATTTTTTGGAAGAAAAATATCTTAAAAATATACCCTGAAGTTTTTAAACCGATACATTTAATATTTTCAAAGTTATAGCCAAAACAAGAGAGTGCGCCGTTATTCTAGGATTCACAGGTATGCGTATAATAGAAAAATTTTCAATTGACAAAGACGAAATATATTAATTTTGGGAAGTATACAAAACCCTCAGCATTTTTACTACCCATATTCTTGGTGCAAACATCAAAAATTAAAAGCAGAAAATCAAGAGGGCCCTTGTGAACCCCCAATAACGTTTGACGAGCAATTTGTAAACCTTATAAAACCAGTATACTAGACTTAAGCATCTGACGATTTGTTTAAAACAAGGGTGGGCAGACTTTTTCAGGGTGCGGGCTACTTCTAATTTTTTCAAGGAGTTGCGGTCCACCCAGTGTTAGTGACGTACAAGGGTGGGAGAGGGGTTTACGGCTCTGGATCCTCCCTTCATTTTTTCCGATTCATTATAGCCCCATTTATATACAGTGGTGGCAAAAAGTCCTGAACACACTCATTTTTTAGCGTAATTTTGGTGACTTCATTTTTCGTTGTGAAATTATCGCATTATCTTAAATATTGTTATTGATTTTAATGTATTTTTTCATGCTGATTTCAAATCTGTTTGTAGATTTCATCTAAAGTAAATAGTTCCATTGATATGTTGAAAACACCTTGACAAGAAAGCACAAGGTCACTGTAAGAATGAGTGAGTGTGTTTTCCACTAATGAAATGCTCCGTTATTTCAACCAATCAGAGAGCAGTAGCGATAAAGGGTTGAAAGAAAACAGTGAAACGTGGTTTATTGTATTGAATGCAGTTATATATATATATATAGTAACATAAAATGAAAGAAATACATGGCATAATAAAATTGATAATACAAAATAATATCACTAACAAAGCTAGAAGATTCAAACCAGATTTAAAGAAACACACTTTAAAAATAATGGAAGAGTCTATTATAGAAGAATTAACTAAGCGTATGTATAACATGGAACAGAATTAGATATGTAGAAATATATATTCTTGTGGAAAATAGTGTATTGAAAGCAATTTGAAGTGCGTTTGTGGAAAATATTGGAATTATGGCTAAATTTTCATATCTGCCTGAGAATAAAAGGTACAAAATAATACATTTGAAGGACGAAGGTTATTCTATGCGCCAAATTGCTGATAAAGTACCATGTGACCTTTCTACTGTTCTGAGAACTTTGAAAAGATTTTCTGAAACAAATTTTATTGCGGACAGGGGGCGATCAGGACGACCAAGAAAAACATCTTTACGTGAAGACAGGTTATTGCACAGAATTTCACTTTCAAACAGAAAGCTTAATTCCTCGCAAATTTTGAAACATTGGACTTTGACATCAAATGTGAGTGTGTGCCCAAGAACTGTTAGAGGAAGACTTCTGGAAATTGGGTTACGAGGCTGTAAAGTACGCCCAAAACCATTACTGACTGAATTTCAATGCAAGAGGTGATTGACGTGGGCAAGGGAACATTCATTATGGACTATTAAAGACTGGGGAAAAGGTAATATTTAGTGACGAGGAGTCAGTTTTGTTTTTCTGGCAACCAAAGTAGTGCCTATGTAAGACGACGCAGTCATAAGAAATTCAGCCCTCAGTGTCTGAAGCCCACAGTAAAGTACCCGACAAAAGTGATGGTATGGAATTGCATGTCTTCTCATGGTGTTGGAAGACTTCACATCGTTAGCGGAACAGTGAAAGCCATGGATTACATTGAAATACTACAAAATAAATTGCTACTAACTGCGAGAGATCTGTTTGGGAATCAGTCATGGATGTTTCAGGACGATAACGCCCCTTGTCATCGTGCAAAGGTAGTCCAGAAATGGTTGAAAGACCATACTGTGAATAGAATGAACTGGCCAGGACAGTCTCCCGACCTTAATCCGATAGAGAACTTATTATTTAAAATTGGTTATGTAATTTCAAAGAAAAAACCTTCAAACAAACGTGAATTAATTGAAGCTTTAATATTTTCCTTCAACCATATTGTCACGAAAGATCTTCTTTTGAAATTGGTGCATTCCATGCCAAATAGATGTAGAGCCGTAATTAAAGCAAACGGCTGGCCCATAAAATATTGATTTTCTAACATGTGACAAGAATGTAATTTTCAAAATGCTTATTAAATATACCGTATTTGTCAATTTTCGTGTTATTTTTCTTTGCATATTATGTTATTCTATATTGTTTCATTCTGCACATATTTCACATAATTGTGTTCAGGCAGCTTTACTACAAAAAATATTTTAGTCATTAAGAAACTAGTAGTAGATTTGAAATCAGCATAAAAAATACATTAAAATCAATAACAATATTTAAGATAGTGCGATAATTTCACAACGAAAAATGAAGTCAAACACAAAAATTACGCTAAAAAATGAGTGTGTTCAGGACTTTTTGCCACCACTGTAGTATGTGAAATGTAATTAAGTATTTGATATAGTAATTTTTTTTACTTATTAAATCTTATTTACTTATTCAGTAATTTATTTTTTACTGTTTTTTGTTCCCGACAATCGACAAAATCAAAAAAATATGTTTGGCTGCGTATTGGGATATGATACGAGAATGGTACACCTTCAACCCTCGACCCCTTTCTCTTAAAAAATTCTTGTGTATGCTACTCCCCAATGACGTAGGTATGGTGAGTTAAGGAAAAGGTTATTGTTATAACTTAATAATAAGTATGGAATATGTAATTCTACAGAACAAAAATAAAAAAAACCGTTTTAAAAACGCGTTTAAAGTAAAACGCAACATACAAACTTAATAATAATAGCCCCAAATATAATTATATCACATGATACATTTATTATGAAACAATTCAAAATTCATTAAAAAAATTAAAAAAATTTAATCAAAAGTTAGTTTTTGTTGCTATAGTCAGTAGAAGGCTTAGCCTGCGTACTGTCAGCCAATCTTGAATTTTCCGTATATAATTACTAACTGGTAAAATATGAGGCGGTCACCTCAAAATGTCTTGGAGGTCCACCGGTCGATTGTGATCGACGTAATGCCCACCCCGGGTTTAAAAGATGTTGTGGGAACACCCAAAATAATAACGAGAGTTTCAATCATTGTGTATGTAATTTCGCTCCGAAGCATACTTTTGCTCGAAAAAACATTTTGGAAAATGTTACCTATACGGCTGTCTGCATCTTTAAAGAGGGTTTTCTACCTGTAATCAAAGTTACAGAGGTGATGCGCGTCACAATAGGTCAAACAGTCAGGGACTACGCTGATATTGTTGATACTGCGCGAATTTTGAGGGCAGAAAAAACTGCAGAAGCCAATTGTGAGGCCAGGACCTCAGGCAGGGCTCTCAAAGCCGTTGAAAATGATAATTTAGGGAAACGAAAGAATTGCTCTATGCATAAGGCATAACTGATTAAAAGTATTGTCCAAACTTTAAACACGTTTTTCTCGAAA
>BMAO01005947.1:0-25846 GCA_019973975.1 Trichonephila clavata
TTTCCATTCCAACAGCTAATCTTATACAGCTGACTAGATTTCAGAATTTTAAATCAGAAATCTAATCACCATTTTTCCTTTTTCACGTTTATATTGCAACAATAAAAATGTGCCATGGCGGTGATGAATTTAACATGCTTTGTTATCACTTTTTGAATCAATCAATTACTCCACGTGCTTTATCAATGAGGCTATTGCGTCAATCCAATCGATATAATTTAATTCACTTTTAACGAGTTGCCCAATGGAACATGGGTGATGACTCGGTAATTTTGAAACACGGTAAAATGACGAAGTAGATTATGCATTTATTCTTTAAAAAATGTAGTGAGGGAATTTTGCGAAGACAGTTTTTTCCTTAATCCAAACAAATGTGTTGCACAGAACAATTATTGACACCTGAAAAAAACGATAAGTTTATAAAACATTTAAGAATTAGAAATTTGGACCTTACTTTAAATTTCGAACCGAAAACGTATAAATTTTTATTCCGATATGAACTTAAATACTAAAGAACTCATATTTGCATTGGAACATAAAGTTACTTTTTGTCCATACATATAAACGAGTCCAACATAGACTTGACAGATCCATATCAAAAGGAACGTTTTAAGGCACCCCGGGCCCATTGTCTCGGCCACGGTACGGAGCCTCGCCTCGTTCTGGACTTCGCCTCAATAAAACCATGATACGAATAATTTTAACCATCAGATGTTATTTCCAGTCATATTCCCCGAAAAACTGGAAATTTCAAACCATATGCCGACTGGCAACAGTGGCAAGACAGCAATATTATGTCTTGTCTGTCGTCCGTGCTTAGGCCTAGATCTATCATCATAAACCCTAATTTTGGCGAAAGGTGACAGTTTGTCGAGTCGATTTTACGTTTGTGAGATTGCGAATCAGGGACATTTATTTTTGCTACGGGCTACCGATTGTGCGAGCATTTGACAATATATGTAATACACTATTTATACTCAAAATGGTCACAAATATGGCCTACTTTTACAAAGGAGCCAAGGGGCTCCAGAAGTCTTAAGACGTTATTGCATATCAGCAAGTTTACCGTCATGTTGTTTCTCTAGTGTAGGCCAACATATTTTTCACCAATTGAAACCAGGCTGGATCAAAACGACGATCAAAACCCAATACATTCTGATTTTCGTTTAAATTCCTTCTAAAAGTGACTTAAAAGAAGCTCCGCATACAAAAAAATATACTTGTATATGGTGTAAAACTAAAATATAACCATAGAAGAGAATTAATGTTGTAGAAGTAATTGAATTTACGTCGTAATTTTCGAAAAATAAATTTATTTTACTTTTCGGATTAAAATAAGAAAAGGAAAGATAAATTTTACTGTAAATGTGAATTCGGTTTTTTTTTTAAACATGAGTACGATATATTGTTTATATTTTTTTTAATTTTTAAAAATTCCTCAAATTACGTTTGAAGCAAGTGAGAACACTAAAATCGGCCCTCCCAATCGGCAACGACGCCGCTAAGCCTATGCTACATTTGTAGATAAAGAAAATGAATAATTTTATTCTATAAGGAGAGAAATAAATTTTTAAAAGGTTTTAGTACACAAAGAATTATTTTTTTTTAATACCAAAAGCAAGGCTTCGAAATTCAGTTGATATATATCATACTTTTAAGAATAGAGCCATTTTGAGGAACAGATACACATTCAATTTACGTTCCTACACAATTAAAACACCGAAGAATGAATATATGAATCTTAGAATAAAACTCTAACATTCTCAGTTCCTGTATGTTTCTGCACTCTACTTCAACAAGTGTAGCGTCAACATCCTTCAAAAGGGGCGCATTGTTGCCTCCACCAACAGCAGAGGCGGGAACAAAACCCAAACGACAACAGAATATTCGAACTCTCTTATGCGAACTAACTGAATGGGAGGAAAAACCAGACCTCAGCACAAAAATAAAAATCACCTACACCCGCAATGTGACGTCACATATCCATTCGATCATCCTTTGGGGCGAACAGATGTCACTGTTGCCGTTTTGTCAAGAGAGGATATGCCGTTGCCAGGGCACTTAATTCCATTTTGTGCGAGAGTAAATATTCTAAAGCACTGCATATGGTAGCTCATTGTTTTCTTATCTGGGCGATGAAATTACAAGCAGTTCCGAAAAGAAAGAAATCTGAAGAACTGCAAAAAATATTGTATTATACTTTAATATATATATATATATATATATATATATATATATATATATATATATATATATATAAAATAGATCGTGTGATTAATGTCAGTTCGTTTCAGTTACAAATACCCATCATTCAGCAGGGAATCAAATTTTTATATTAATAATAGAATGACAAATACGTAAGCATCAATAACAGTTTCAATTAGCACCAAATTAAAATTATCATATAAAATAGAATTTAAGGATAGCTGGATAAATATTAACATGTGTTATGCCTGGATCCGCACAAATTTAAAGGAAATGATTTAAAGTAAAAAGCCAATGATTAGAAAACATTCCATACATTTCTCAAAAACACAATTGATTACAATTTAAGTTACATTCTCATTGCATACAAATTTCGCAATAAGGTATTGGCACGATAAATAGCATATAAAACCGTTTTTGGTGTTCTAAAGAATATTTATTTTTTGCATTGAAAAAAATATTTGAAGAAAAATATATAATACATTATGTATTTCAAAACAAATAAAGAGCAGATATAAACAAAATAAAAATTATCTTTCTAAATTGCAAATATACTTTAAAGTAAAGATAAATTAATAACGTTATTCTATAATTCAAGCTTTGTTAAGCCGTAGAATCATTTGATTTCAAAGAAACACTATAAGTACTCATTTTAAGAAAAACATATTTCAAATGCAATCACCGTTTATTTAATTTACATATTTCTTGTGATTGAAAGTACAGTAGAAAGTTGTTTATCCGAACGTTTATTATCCGGAGCGTCAAATATCCGAACCAAAGTCCGGATCCGTTTTCGAACAGTGCAATGCTCAACAGTTGTTTCCTGTGAGGCCATAAGTGACGGGAAAACTCAAGGTGAGGGATATTTGGAGAATTTCAGCTGTGTGATTTGGTAAACAACTAAGCGGAATATTAGGTCAGTTTATTTCCAAGTGAGGGGGTGTATACGTGCTGTTTTGTTGAGTTTTGTTGATGTAGAAACCTGGATGGCATGCGATGCAGAAGAGTGTGGATTTCATATGCTAAATGATGACGAGACAGTGACTTCCGTGCAAGAATCCGACCCTGTTGACGATGAAACGGATGAAGACGAGGACTACAAAAACGAAAGTAGCAAAGATCCATCAAATTCTGACGCTTTTCTGCGTTAGAGATAGCTATGGAGTGTTACGAATAACAATCAGAGTGCTGTCCTACTCGACTACTGCTGCTGAAGAGAATCAGAGACCTTGCATTAAAAAAACGAAGTTGTACAAAGGTACAACGAAAAATAAATGAATTTTTCCCCAATCAAGGTAAAATTGCGACATTTTGCACTTATTTTGTTTTTTCTTCAAGCACGTGATGATTTTCAATATTTGTATAGTGTCGAGTATCATATAAAGCATGGATCACATTCGGTTTTCGGTTATCCGAACAATCCCGTATCTGAACGGTGTCCAGTTCCAATTGATTCTGATGTAATATAAATAAGAACGTTTAAACTCCATCATAAATCACTGCCTTTCAGGTATTTTTTTTTATCTGGCCATGATTAATACACTAACCGAAGGTCAATTTAAAATGATTTACAGCTATACAAATAGAAAGTGGAAGAAATTAAGAACCCAAAACTAGTAACGAAATTCACTCTTAAAATTTTAAGTAGCTGTGCAATAAGTAGCGCAATTGAAATGCATATGACAGCGAGCAAAGTCTCTGAATATTGTACACGAAAAAACGCATCAACTTAAATTGATTCTTTAAAAACCTTACAATTATGAAATATTCAGTTTCAAACATATACTTAAAATAATTGGTTTTTCTAATTTATATGTAAAAATAAATTTCAATTATAAAAAAAGGAGCACAAATATTTCAAAGCTTTATTTTTGCGAAAATTTAGGAAAACGCCAATGAAGTTTCTTTCTGTTGTTGCTACTTATGCCGCTTGAACGACAGTAACATCAGATCAGGGTCCCCGAAATGCATCGCGGCTGAGGGCCAGATTTTTACAACTGTCGTTAGCCTAAGCTTTGAGTACCGTGCAGTTGACAGTGAGATTTTGCTCGGTTTCACCCCAATTTTGAGGGAGAACTCCCTGGGGGAGTGCCTCACATCTCTTTTTCCCTTCCACCAACCTCACGAGAGGACTTGCGGCTCGACGGCTATTTAGAGTATCCCCATGCCGTGTGAAGGGGCACTATACATTTACAAACATCCATGCCTTCTCCGGGATTCGAACCCAGGCCCTACGGCACCGCAGTCAGCGTCACTAACCACTATACCTATTTCTTTCTTCACTTAAGTATTATAATAAATTGTATTAAAATTATAATAAATCTAATTAGACTTCTTAGAAAATAATAGTTTACTAAGAGTTTTTGAAATTTTCAGCTCCCTATTAGATGGAACTTGGATAAGCCATATAAATATATGTTTAATATATTATAATAGAGAAGATAAAATAGAGTCACTGTTAGAAGTATCATTAAAATTTTAACTATGAACATAAAGATTTAGAGCTGCTAGCGGGGGACAAGCAATTCAGAATCAAACTCAAATTACAAGGACTATCCTTATACTTTATAGTATGCATCGCATTTTCTAACAAACAAATATATAGGGACGAGTTCAAATCCAGTTTACATTAAAGTTCATTCATTTTGTTTCACAAGTATTATCTCGTTTCAATTTAACCAGAACTACCTATATTTTTTTTTCTTCAAAAATAATTTATTAAATGGAGATTTTCTAGTTCAAGGACAACATATTGCATTAAATTTTCTATATAAAAAATCAAATCAGGATTTAGCCAATTTAAAATGAGAAAACGGATACAGAAAAACATTGATCTTTTTCATCGCATTCAAAACATTTGAAGAAGAATACGAATAATTTTTTCCCCTCAATGTTATTTATCAATAATATTTACCACAGAAACATTAAATAATAGATACAGCATAAAAAACGTGGTAACAAAAAACGAAAAATAAAAATGCATGGCGAAAAAAAAAAAAAAACTAAAAAGCGAGTGCTCAAAAATCTTCAATATAATCAAATTTATTATTCATGTGAATTTATGAGTCTTGTAAAAAAGAACTTAATAGAATTTACAGAAACTTCCAACTTTAAAAAAAACGAGACGGGGAGGAAGGAATGGTGGCTTCAGATTCTTTTTCTCATTTTTACCAAGATGTTCAAGAGCAGTGAAAACAGTTAATGTGGAACGTGACATTCAGGACGACAGTGAAACTAATGAAATTTTCAGACAAAGAGATTAAAAGCGAAAAACATTGGAAGAGTTTAGCAAGAGAAGAGGAAAAAAACATTTATGAGTAGCGAATAAGGTCAGAACACAAAAGAAAACAAAAGGTGTATTTCAATCCAGTGCTCGCCAAATGCACGGTCGTACACTGCTCATTCGATCGAGAAATAGTTGGTCACACTTGAGAAAAGTGACGTTTCACCTCAGAAATTCAGGTATCAGAAGAAAGAAGCAGGCAAAAGAGAGAAAAAAAGAAGCGTTCCAGTAAGTACTGTGCACATTAAGCAGTTAAGAGATTTTTAAAAGAACGAGTAATAAACACTTATTATGTCCTATTAACAACCAAAAATGTGAAAGGTTTATTACTATAAAAAAGCATTTGAAAATGAGTATGTGGTGAAAAACAACTTCAACCTTTTTACACCCAAACACGTATAAAATGCTGCGTCGTTTTACGTAATTGCTGCAATAATAATTTAAGGAACCTTTACAGCCTAATAAAAGAATTTTAGCACCAACTTGTTCCGAACTAATTCGTCTTTAAAAGAAATTGTTACTGGATTGAAGAAAAAAGTATTCATGACGACACCCACAAGACCAGATTATGGCAATTCGATATTTAAATATTTTTTTCGAAAAGAACGAAAAGATAAGCCCGCAATTGTCTTATAATTGCATAGGATTGCTTTATTATTGTTATTTTTTTAACATTTAAGTTTGTGTTGGGGAAAATATCATCAAATATTTTTTATGTATTTACTTAGATTAAACCAAAGAAGAAAAAAAACATCCTACAGGGTGATACATATATATGAGATAGTTTATAAATTTACAAATACTTTAAAAATAAAAACGTTATTTCATCATTTTAAGGGATTAAACATCTTTAATTCTGAACATTCTGGAGTTCAAAAATAATATTTAAAAAAAATCCATATTTTTTGGTACAAGAGTAATAATGAATGATAAAACATATTCACAACGTATTTAATAAACACGAGATTTTGAAAATCGATATTAATTTACATCAAAAAAATTAAAGTAAAAAAAAAATATTTTTAATAATATGGAAAGAAAAAAGTTATTTACTAACGCATTTATATATCATTACAAAACTATTTCTTATTTATAAAAATAATTATCACTATGCGGAAATATGTTAATTAATATAACAATGGTAAAAGCTGATTTCGCATTGGATATTGAAGGCGGAAATAATGATTCACAGAAAATGTCTTAATGCGATTGCAATCGAAATGTCCATGCCTAAATGCATGAGGGGTACGTGAAAGATTTATCAAGATAAGACATACACAAATATATTTCGAACCATTTAATAAATTTTTGTTATATCTTACTAATAGAAATCAGATGAAAAAAAATAACCCTGTCTAAAGCATTTAGTATCTAAGTAGAGCACAGAATCTTAGGAATAATTCCGTACATCAGTGGAGTTCTTAAATTTTCGTATGCGGCGGCCCACTTTATGTATCAGCCTGATTTTGAACATCCATCCCTGATTCCTAACACATGGGTGAGTGATAATAAAGTCCTAAGACCGTTTCTTCTACTTATACAAACTTTATACCCCCTCCCCTTTTTTTGGTTTAAGAAAACAATAAATATCTAATTAAAAAATATCACAAAAATACTAATTTCAAATAAAAAAATTACTTAATGGGATTAATTAAAACTTTTAATGAGAAGGATGGTGCTGAATTTCTTTTATAAGGTTTGTCATATCAGGTGTAATATTCGAAATCTGCAATCTCAATACCGGTTCTACGCTTTCCGGAAGATTTCTGCACTTATTTTTTAAGATAAAGAATTTATTAGGATGTCGAGAGAGAGATTGACGCAATCGTTATCGTATTGACGCTATGAATTTAGTCCTTAATTTTTGCACTTGTATTTCTACTATTTTTTTTATAAATGTTATGTTATAGTAATAGAGCTATGTAGTCGCAAACAATAAAAAAAAAGCTGAATATTCTGGATCAAAATATATGTTCTAGTAGACTTTTTACTGAGAGAAATTTAGTGATCTAGTTTAGGGTGGTCAATTTTTCCACGATGCCTTTCACAATCTTTAAAGCAGAGAAATCTTAACATTCAAGACCTTTGCGGACCCCTAGAAAAGCGCTAGGGATCCCAGGGGTCCGTGAAGCACAGTTTAAGAATCGTTGCCTTACATAGTTGCATTTGGTGTTCATATTAAGCATTTGATGTTATGATATAGTTTGAAGAGTTTTTTCCCCAAATCTGAAAGAATTCATTCCATTGTTTAAATTACTTTTACCACGCCCTCTTCCACAGTAATATGAATTGTACATTGGTTATACAAGATAAATAATGAAATACAAATTAGGTACGATGACGAAATCAATATTATGTGTATGTGTTTCGTTTTCACCGGAATCTAACATGGTACTAGGTCATCTTTATCTGATTGTAGTCGATTACAATAAATGAGACATTTTCTGATTTTAGAGCCGTATTTTATTTATTTTAACACACAAAAAGACAAAGTGAAAAGCAGTAACACAAACACACACGAAAAAGCGTTTTTTTTTCTTTTTTCATATTCCAGAGATCTCAGCTTTTGTACCTTTTGCTATCGGAAACAGTTGGAATGATCGATAATCATGTGATTTTCAGTATTTAATATCCTAATTGGTCGGATGCGATATTGCATCATCTCACTTTGAAATGTGTCAATGTGGCAGCTTTTGAGAAGAAATTTTGGTTAAAGTCGTATTTCCCGTTAGGTGGGTAAACTAAAAGAATTAATTATCACAAAATGTCTTGGAAGATTCAAAACCATCATAAACTAAAAATCCATCAAAAATAAATTTTAATAGAAAATTATTACACACACACACATATATATATATAAAAAAAGTCTGCAAAAAAATTACAGCCAAGATTGAAAATAAGAGACTTTAATCAACACACAACTTTTACATACTTCTATAGATTTTTATTTCAATATTTTTTAAAATAGCTTTGCTTGAATTCGGTCTTTAAGTTAAAACTCTTTTTCTGAAATTCATATATATATATATATATATATATATATATATATATATACATATTTGGTTGAAATAATAATAAACTTAAATGCCCTTTCTAGTTAATTTTGTAACTCTTGAAAGGGCAAAACGTAGTTACATAGATTTTTACTAACAATTGACTCTTTTTCTAAAAGTCGATAACAGAAAAGCTTCTCAGACATACATGAGTTAAAAAGTATTTCAATTAAATTAACTAAGCCACACTTCCAACAGACAAAGACCACAGTTGCATTATATGAAGCATAACAATGCCCAATTCCATGTAATCCGATTCAGTATCGATAAGCAGTTTATTCCCATCCGTAAATTTAGGTTGCATTTTACATTGAGCAAAAGCTTTGTTAACATTTGAAAGGGTTATTATCTCTATTTGAGCTGAAAATAAAGAATGTTTATTTAAATGCATGTCTAGTTCAGAGAGGATATATTTTGGCGCTAATTATGAGTTTATAACGATAAGAAGCTCGAAAAATTTCATGACACAGGCGAAAGGTATTATCTAAGATACAATATAGAATAATAAAACATGCAGCTTTGTATTCTTCGTTTAGAATGTAATGACCAGTGATGATTCGAAGAATCCGCCATTAGACTTATTAGCCTTAAACATTAAAAACTAATCTGAAAAAACTTACCTAAAAAACGCCAAACATATCTACGTAATATAATTTAATAAACAGAAAAAAATCTCCGTTAATAACCTTACACAAATATAGAAAATACAATTAAATTGTTTTAAAAGCTTTTCATTTTGCTGTCTGAGTTAAAGTTTAAAAGCACTCAGATTTTTTTTTTTATCTCAAATACCATAAGCCTAAAATGTCATAAGTTAGTTCTAATTTATTATCGTGCTTCTTTCGAATTATAAAATATCATGTTTCGAAATCTTATCCATTTTTTTTCTTTCAAAGTACAAAATTTAAAAATTATTTTACAATAGTATAATACTAACAATAATATAATATGACGGGTTTTTTTTTATTTCTAAAATGTTAACTTTTTACAAATTGCGCTTCGTACTTGAACATCACATCATTTCATGCAAGTATTCTTTTTTTACTGTAGTTATATAGTACTAAAATAAAATATAATACGTCTTAGAATTCTTATTTTTTGTAAAATACTACTAAATAAGGAAATTACTTCTAACGACACCTTTTACTTTAGTAATACATATATACATATAGACACACGCATAAGCGCACATATATACGCTCATATATACATTTGAAATTTATTCTTTATAATTCATTTTCTCTTCCTTTCAAACCAATAAAACAAGTAAATCTAGGGAAGGGTTGGCTAGTTTTAAAATTGTTTATCCCTACAATCTAAGTTCCTATGACCCAAGAGTTTGAAAATATATTAATTTGTGGTCATTTAACTTTCACCTATACTGTGCACTTAAATTTCTATTTATAGATTTAGTTTTAAATTAGATTCACACACACATAACAATGTAGTACATGCTTAATAACTATGTGTGTGTATATGCTTGCGCGAGGTATATGTATTAAATACTAACTAAGAAGTGCATATTGAATATAGACAAAAAGAATTTTAATTTTCCTTTTTGTATTACACCATGCAAGTACGTGAATTCAATTAATATTTTTCTTCTCAAAAATAATTAAAGATTTAATTATTCTATTATTTATTGTGTTAAAAATTATTCACAGAGATAATATTTCCTGTATAAAATAATGATTGAATTTATTTCAGTTTTTTTACAAATATACATTTTACAATAAGATCCTTTATGTGCAATATAACTCAAATACCTCGATCCTTTTCAAGTACCAGAAATGATAAACAAATACATTATTTTCACAAAATAATAAGATTAAAATAAACTATAATGTATTAGTTTGCTTCAATCCAACGTCCCGTATACCAGACCGGATTCGGAATGATGGATTTACGCACTAGTTTTGACATTAATACATTAAAAATTACACAAAAGTCTTATTTTCTAAGTATAATAATTAAGATTAGAATAAACTACACAGAAAACTGTATTACAGTTTACTCAATTCCCCTTACGTCAGATTTAATTCAAATGTCAATTTAAAAAACTGAACTTATTTTCTATATTTATACAAAAATTTATGTTTTAAACTGTTACTCATACATAAGAAACATTTCAAATAATTTTAATTTTACTAAATTTCTTTCACTTAAAAATGTATTTAAATATTAAAAATTCGATCGAAATGAAATAATAAAGAATTTAATACACTGCAAAAGTAGATCAACCTTTTTTTAAAGTTAGAAGATTGTAATGCATTAATAAGATCAGTTAAGACCCAGTTAACACTTACTCAACAAGGCGATAGTTAGTTATTAAGTTGTTGATTGAACATTATTGGTATTTTGTATTAAAAAGTTAGTATAAAAAAACATTCAACACCTACACACCGCCAACAGCCTTTACAACTGTTCATAACTAAACCATTTAGGATACTTCAGAATGAGTAAATATGGATAACAAGTACTAAAATAATTTTAATCTTCTTTATAACTTAATTTGTTGTTTAAATTTACGCAATATTTAGTTATATTCTTATTTTGCTCCAGTTTTTTTTTTAAAATTTTTTTACAATTTTATAATATATTAATTGTAAGCATGCCTAATAATAATAATAATAAAATAAACATACATGAAAAACTCAAAAATATATGTTTCTAAAATATGTATCCATTCAGAAAAATGATTCACATAAAAGAAATAATTTTGTCCTTAAATTTTTTCATTCTTGTTCTAGAAGAATTCATTCTGGCATTCGAAGATCCTATGTCAAAACATCGAATGTTCCATTTTGCACTAAGTGTTTTCATTTGTTCTTAAGGTTCATAAAGAAAATAAAAAAATGCTATTGAACATCGAGTCAGCTCTCTCACGGTAGTAGCACCTATTGTTTTTTAGCAACATACCCATACCTGCATACATATCTTGAGTTAAGACCGTGACCAACTTATGCTACGGGGTGAAACGTTGCAGCTGTGTCGACAACTACAATAAAAATGTTTGTTGACACTGAGAGATACTGCAGGGGCAGTTTTTTTTTCAAACTAACCCCCAAGAGATCGACAAAATAGTTAAACGACTTACTGCATTTTTCTTTCATGCTTTTGCTTTCAGATCTGCAGTCTATGGATAAAAGAGTTGTTCAGAAAAAAAGGACACAGAATAAAGCTTGTTTCAAAGCTTCTCAACTTTTAAGTTTCAGAGAATGTTAAAAAGGAAGAGAAAAGATAACAACGAAAGTACATAATTTTATGCAAATGGATTTTTCAGCATTTCAAAGTAATTTTTTCGGATATTGAGTAGTTTTACAGCATCAATATCAATATTTTAATTAATAAATATTGTTACGTTATAGCGTCTTTTATATAGAGAGGATATTTACGAATTTATGTATTTATATTATGTATTTTTAAAACTGTATAGAAACATATATTGCAATGCAAATTGGTTTTTTTTTAAACGGAAATACATGTAGAAATAGAAATAACAAAGTTGAACTTTCAGATTCGAATTACAATTCGAAAGTATATAACATTTAAGTCTATATTACTTCAAAATAAAAATAAAAAAAGTACTGGCAACCTTTTTCTGAAAACTAATCAAAAATTTATTTCATTAATATTTTACAGTTACTTTTTGGTACACAATATTAGAAGCTTTTTAGAAATTTTACTTTTCATATTTTTCAAGCCAAAATCAAACTAAATAAATGAAGTAATTTTACTTACAAAACACAAAGACATCGAATCCTATCCGTTCTCAAGGTTTGAAATGCGAATGCGTCGAATTCCATATTGTACCAGTTACTGAATTCGAAATTCCATAAAATTTGTCATAGGACACAGGCATTGCACATAAAGCTTCATAAAAAATTAAAAATAAATATAATACAGTTGCTGCATTTAAATACTTTTTGACAGGATGGAAAGCTCACAAAATTCTTCTCTCTTACTTTTCATGTCATGGTACAAATAATGCTTAAGTTCGCCTTTCAAAGTCAATTATCATCTACGCCTCACCCACGCAGTTTTGCTTACTCTGTTCAGCAATTATTATGTGTCAAAGGCCAAACAAAACGTTGGCGGTCGCCAATAAGTAACACACAATCTAGGTCACAAACAGCTTTTACCACCATTTATTATTATTATTATTGTTTTCCTATGTTGTTCTTAAAAAGTGTTTGTGTCACCAATCCACTGTTCATAACTTTTGGTACAAACTATTATATATGTTTATTTAGAATTTAAAAAAAGGACAGTTTAAAATATTTCTTTGGCGATAATCACTTAAAGAATAACTAGTAAATCAATAAAAACTCAAACTAAAAAAGAATATGGATATTTATTGCAGAGTTAAAAAAAAAACCCATCATTTTTCTGTGTAGATCTATTTATTTGAAAAACTCATTATTATTTTTTTAATAAAACCAAACTCATGTGTAATATTTAAGAAAAATATTCCCACTTAATGCTGCAAATGATTTACTGCATAAGCAATTTATTTTGTTGCCATGATTTCGAATTACACAGAATTCCTTTAAGTGTTGGTAAATCGTAACAGATTTTTTTCAAATTTATAAAATAGAAGTTCGACAATCAGCAAACATTGGGTTACTATTATGTTAACTGAAGTTGAGTAATAAATATTCATGTAACGAAAATAAACATGGATACGGAATTAATAACAATAGTCAAAAACACGTAAAACGTAATTTTAAAAAAATAATAATAATAAGCAACACTTATATGGAATATACTCTATTTAAAACAAACCACACACATACAAAAAAATTCGTCTTATGTTCTGCCTATTTGTTTCATGGTTGAATGCGTTCCTGCCTTTTTAGCGAGAATTCTTGAATCTCGTAAGCTTCTTCTGTGGAAGGGAAAAGATTCATATTCTAGAAGACTTCCAGTGGATGAATCAACATAGCAAGGAATGAGGAAAAAGATTGTCAACTGCCACTGAAGCGTCTTTTTCCCTCGTTGATTTTTATCAGAAATTTATATTACAAAAAATACACAACGCATGCAAGGAAATTGTTAGAAAAGACAAATAACATAATATTAATGACTATAACCAGCAAAATCGATATTTTTTAAAATATAAGTACTCATAATTTCAATGTTTCTTTACTTGTCTTGAGCTTAACAGATACTACAATCATGATAACAAAAAAAACTTCACATCATTTCATACTCAAACAGGAAAAGAATTTGCTTTAACTTGTCTTCAAAGGTGACTACTTAGTCAAAGGTGATGCAGGGATAAAATGTATTGCCACGGAAGAGTTTATGATTCATGAAAAATATTCAAGTGAGACCTGTCCCTATCATCACTAGCATAATTTAGATGAACTGTTAATGATATATGTCATTTTAATCATTTTTGAAATGAAAACCAAATGGCTTAATGGGCTAAATTCATGTGTTTCCAGTCAATCAGTTCATAAATTCTTGTGACGTCACAGTCACATAATAAATGTAATCACGTATATTCCAGACAATCAGTTCATCGCTGTTGCCAACTTTTGCATTTTTACAGAAACTTTTCTTTAAAAAGTACATATTTGTAAAAAAACAATAAAATCAAACGCAAAATGCTCTTGATTTTAAAGTACACGTATAATATATATATATATACATACCTTTATTTTGAAGAATGAATACTTGAATATCTGGACCAAATTATCAAATTGGAAATTTTATCTAAATTTTACAAGTATAAGTCCAATGTCAGTCTTAAATTCAGTGGGCAAGGGGATGATTTTGATGATTCTTTAAGCATTCGATCCATTTATACAATTAATTGTGCATTTCAAAAATAGCACACTTTAATAGAAATAAGCAAGAATCTGTACTCGAAACATTAAGAAAATGTCACGTTAAAAAATTTGGATTAGTCATATTTTCTTCGATAAACCCCGTGTATATATTATAATCGAATCTTCACCTTATCAAACATGGACTTCGTATTAAGCAGTGCATCGCTCTCTTCATTTCAGAAAATCACGAAACGATGCGTGTGTAAAAGACAATATTAGGACATGATACGAAAAGGTATTATTATATTTACATATCCATGCATGTATACAATCAATATCCATCTTTATCCATCCACGAAAGATCACAGGTGCCGATAACCCAGAAAATACAATCCTCTGGCTCCGCATAGCTTTATACGTGATTAATTGAAATGATTTGGCAAAAGAGAAGGAAAAAAAGAAGCTTCTAATACGACAGCTGGGAAAACAACATCAGGTCAATTCAGATGCAGTACTTAACGAAATGAATGTGTAACAGCCGCGTTATGAGTTGTCTTCCCTTGACTGTTGCTGAATCATTCCAAGCTTCTCCTTTGACATACTTATAGGAGATAAGAGTTTGACATTTATTTGATTAAATTGAATTAATTCATGTGAAACAAAGTATTACATATATATATATATATATATATATATATATATATATAAATGTGTGTGTGTGTGATATTTCTTCACAAAGGAATAATGTGCTTTTTTTTAAACATTAGTCTCTGCTCCTACATGGCAACGGTAGCCTAGCGATTATGGTCACTCGTGGCCATAGTGTCGCGGGTTCATGTACTGGTGTATGTTAAATCAGTCTAGGCTCAATGCTCTCCCGTTGGTGTGGTAGATAGGAGAAGGGGGTGCTAGCTCAGGTGTCGTCCTCGTCCCTTGACCAAGGTTCAAAATTACCAGGTCCGTCGGCAATAGCCATCATGTTTCTTTCAAGTGCGAAGTCAACATAACACACTCCTTTTGTTGATACATGAGATTGGCGAAGTTATCAGTGTTTCATTGCACTGGTCATAATTGAGGGTTGCCAGAGCCCCGAGAGGTTGGACTTCTGATCATTTTAGTCGCCTTTTACGACACGCTTTTTGGACCTTCTTGATCCTTGCACGAAAAAGGAATCTAAGGACACAATTAAAAGGAAGGGCATGGTCACAATTATCAATCTTATGAGGCCTCGTTTAGTAACTGCCTACACTGACGGTTCTTCAGACTCAGAGTGCAATAAGGGTGGATCTGGTGTTTTTCTTAAATACCCAGATAATACAACTTCAAAGCACAAGGTCTCCGTAGGGCAAATTGCTTCCAACTTCACGTGTGAGCTCATAGCAATTAGGACAGCCCTAGATATTTACCTTACATGGACAGAAATCGCAAATTCCGACGGCATCATTGTTCTCTCCGATTGTAGATCTGCTCTTGAGGCCATCAAGAAAGGAAAAATGGGACTCACCCAAGAAATCAATTCTTTTTTACTTTCCATTGGTGCATTAGGCAAATCATGCACCCTCCAGTGGATCCCGGCCCATGTTGACATCGAAGGGAACGAGATGGCCGATTTCCTTGCCAATAAAGCCAGAACACGTGAACCTGTAACTTATTCGACTATGGTCTTTGATGCCAACGCAGTCGCAAAACAAAAGCTCTGCTCAAACCCACGAAAAAAATTCTCGCTGCCAGAATTAAATTATAGCCGAGAAATTACAACAACAATAACAAGACTAAGGACAAAACATTTTAAGGGCATGAAGATCCTGCCTGATGAATCCCGATCATATGTGGAATGCAGGCACTGCCCAGGCAAGCAACTGGATCCCAAACACCTTTTTAGCTGTCCTTCCATTGTTGGTGCCCTTTTTAAAATAGACAATGACTACAGCATGGACATCCTATACTCGGATCGTGCCATGGATGTTGCCACGGCAGTGATTCACGCTTTTGGCAATATTTGACTATATCTATATTTTGTTATATACACCTTTGCACTCTGTCATACACGACAACAACAACAACATCAGTGTTTCAACTGAAATTTTTCCAATGCACATTGCTTAAAAAATATTTAATGTGTACCGTAAATCCGGCGAATAACACCCACCTATTCTTTCAAGTTGCATTTTTTATTTTTAGGTGTATCTCGCATCTTCTTTTTTAAGAAGGAAATTGCAGTGTGTGTGTGTGTGCAGTAGTGCTATTATGCTTTCGAAGCGTTTGTTCGAAGTATTATTTCAGAATTTTGAAAAACTCGTATACATCCAGAACTACTACCCTTTAAGTTCATTTTATATGTCATTTCTTTGAAAAAGCAGTATTCCAGTCTATGGTAAAGTCTGTTTTTTTTTAATACTCATCTCTTTTTTTTTCAATTCCTACTATTAGTTCATTCTCTCCCTATATATATATATCTTGTTCCAATTTTCAATCGTTAATAAAATACTTTCAATTCATCCATTCAAGTTCAAATACATTTTTTTAAACTTGTAGTGGATGACACTTGATGCTAATACAGTTTTTTGCGATATTAATTCATTAATTGAATTTAAAAATGAATAAATAGCAGCAAACAAAAATAATAGTACAACAGCATATGTAGAAAAGAAAATTGTTCGTTGTGTCCCTGTAGAGCAATGGATAGCGCTTTGGGCTTCTAATCCAAAGGTCGTGGGTTCGAATCCCACCTGGGATGGCCTAATTTCTGAGAATGTGATTACTTTTTTACTACACTATTTCATTAGAATAATTAAATTTAATTAATGAATAAATAGTAACAAAAAAAAGTCCAACCCCAAAAATAAAAAGGAAAATTAAACATTTTCTTGGGATTAATAAAATGCTTAAAAATTTCTAATAGATAATAAACTAATTGATTTATATATATATATAAAAGAGAAAAAATGTAATTAAAAATTGACATTGTTCTTTATTTTCTCAATCCTTACATAAACTTAAAAATCTCATTAAATTCCAGCCAAAATTAACAACATGGATGTATTATTATATATATATATATATATTCAGTAATCAGTAATATATATTCAGTATCTCCGTAATTTCGCTGAGAGTATCATATTTAAATAAGAAAGCTATGTAAAATTGGAATCATGCTTCGCTAACCCTAAAAAACGAAATTTAAAATATGTGAACTTAGAATGAGTTATTTCAAGCATAAATTAAAATTAAATTGAAAAGTTGAATCATAAATATTCACACAACAAAGGTACTATTAATCAAATTCTCTTCACTGTAATTGATTTTCAGAATCTGTTCGATTTAAAAGGCATCGCATAAAAATGTCCTCAAATTATAATATCATCAAATAACTAATTAATATTTTCTAATGCCAAGAAGCAGAGCTTAGCTAATTTTTTCTTTGGAGAAAATTTTTTTTAAAAAATCACATTTTTATATTAATTAATAAACATTCCGGAATTTTTCTTGTTTTTTTTTCAAATGCTTATTTCTTGTTATGTATTAGAATTAATTTTAATAATGAAGTATAATTATAATTTTAATTTAAACTAAAACCAACAATTAACCTTTTAAAAATACTTTAATAATGAATAAAACTCAATAAAACTACATCATATTCAAACTTTCCAAAATAATGCAAATGGTTTAGGTTTACATTGTACTAAGCATTCTCTAAAATGGCTACAAAGTAAACAAACCTCTAACCATGCAAAAAAAGGGGAAAAAATGGCAGCTAAAGGTATATTATATGAAATACATAAATCATTACTACACAAGATGATCATCATATTTTGTTACATTCTTCAACAATCTTACAACATTTAAGTACTTCATTCTCGAATCGACATTTTTACTTCACATTAATATACGCATGTTTACAACGCGTTTTACCCATTTTATGAAAAGAGATTTTAAATACAATAACTAATAATATGTAAATTAAACTAGATAGGTCAATCACGAAGAAGAAAAAACTTTGAAACCATGCATGTTACGTGTGTTATTAGACATTTTGGTTATCCTATATTTCATAAGTATGATACAATATATCCGTTTAGCTGCTTCCCACATGTGCTGTTGAGTAAACTAAATAATCCCTTTGCATCGTAAGTATTGCAACTAAAAGTTACAGAAGTAAAACAAACAAACAAACAAGAAAAGAAATAACAAATAACGGCGAAAGGTACAAAAACACACAACACACTACAGAAGCTATAAAAAGAAATCAAATAATGTGAAACAAAATAATGTGAATTCAGCTTTACTGGAGATACACAAACTCAAAAAAAAAAAAAAAAAAAATGAGAAGCTATTTAATTTTAAGAGAATATAGTTTGACTTTCAGTCATTTCCTTTCTTTAACTTCGAAAACGAAAGGATACATTCAAATTTTGCTCACCACTAGCACTACAGTCATAAAAATTTGAAAGAGTATATGTTAAATCTGTAAAGGCACCATGCCCAGAGAGAAACTGGATATTTTAAAAGGATTGTATGACAGTCCTTGTGGAATAGTCAGAAAAAGAATGTATATTTGTCAACACACAGTGAAGAGAATTGTTAGGCAAGCTTTATCTCCTTTATTAGAATGCAAAATCTCGCGCTTTTCAAAAAATTCTTTTAAACAAAAACAAACAAAAAATCGTTTTTAAACGGGAGAATTAAAATTTTCGCTGTTGGCAATAATACTCTTCTCTGCATCTCCCTATGATGAAATGAACTCGCTTATCGAGCGAGCGACTCCATGGTTTTATAATGTTAGCACAAAAATAATTATAATATACACTCAGAACAATATTTCCTCTGTTAAATGAACTAGGACATTTATTAGAAGCATCACAGGTACTATTGGAAACACTTCCCTAAATGAGTGGTCGGTTAAACTACAGACCGTTCGAACCGAGTTTGAGTAAGAGGGTGCTTATTGCCTTCATTTCGTACTTCAGGAGCTATAATTACTTAAATGAATGTTGTCTTGATATTTTGGGCTTAGTGGTCACTAAAGGGACTACTATTATTGCTACCATTAATCTGGATAGTCGAATCCCTTTTCAATTTTTCTTACTTTACAATTCACGCCTGCTTTCACCGATAAGGGACATAATTTTAAATGATATTGTACTAGTTAAAATTTTAATCGAAAACATTCGACTAAAGTGCATTTTAAAAAAAATAATATAGCCCATGCCTATGTGGCAAATTTTTTTTAGCAAAACTTTCCATGGGACAGTTAAATATAGGTTGTAGTTTAAATTCTTAAAGTGAGGAGTGAACGCAG
Organism: Trichonephila clavata; assembly: GCA_019973975.1. NCBI lineage: Eukaryota > Metazoa > Arthropoda > Arachnida > Araneae > Nephilidae > Trichonephila > Trichonephila clavata. Next base: position 19,618 of record BMAO01005947.1, read on the forward strand.
TTGCTAATCTTATAATTTGATCGTGTATATTAAAATATGTTATGAGAAGACTATTTAATGTATAAATAGGTTTGAGAAATAAAACGTCTTTAAAAAATGTTTGAATTTGATAAATGGGTATATTTATTTGATAATATTTGAAATTCATTAAAGTGTAAATTTTAGATGTATGAATATAAATGAATGTAGAAAGTAACAAAAAAAAAGATCGTTAGATTTGAAAAGGGACATTTCTTAAGGCATCCCCCGAACACGTTGAAAATGACCAAATTCGGTTAAGACAGTGTTTTTGTTTTTAATTTTATTGCATAGAACTATTTTTTGACTTTACGAAACATACTTTATTTTGTTTCTACACTACCTAGAGGCCAAGTTACAGTCAATTTTATAAAGTTAGAAAAACCGGAAGTGGGTTTTTGATCTACCAGAAGTGGGCATTTAAATTGCTCAAAATCTATCATGACGAGTCTGATAACTCAAAATATTACGAATGTATTTCTATAAAACTTTTTAAACCTGATATTTACGTTATTTTCTAGAGAATGTACTAAAATATTTCTTATTGTATGAATACTTTTTGAGTTATGGCTTGTTATTTAAAAAATGGTCTCATAAAAAATGTAACATTTCTTATAATGTTTACTCAATCAGCTCTAAAATGTTCAAATTTTAATAAAAAATTAAAACTTTAGTACATTTTCTAGATAAATGCATCTAATTTGTTTTCGTAATACTTTTACTAATATATGTTTATTACTTTTTTCTCTAAATGCTTTGAAGTTTTTCAAAAATATTGCTAAAATTTCCTTTATAATTGTGATTTTTGTAAAATTCAGGTAATTTATTTAAAATTTTGATAGTTAAATATATATATAGGGATTTTTATTGGTATTGAGAATTAAAAGAGCATTTATAATGTTTTAGTATGCTATTTTGTCAAAAAGTACTCCGAACGTGTTCGGATACCTTAAATGACAATTTTTTAACTGGAATACAATACGAATTATAAAGATTTAAAAAAATCTTATTATGTAAAAAACAAAATAAATATCTTTTACACATGCAGCTAATTTCTATATTAATTCTTAAACAAGTGTTCATCTTTCAACAATAAAAATAAATCGCAAAATGTTCAAAAGAGAAAAAAATAAATGAAACTGATAACACGTTCTTGCATATATACATATAATTCATACAAACTCCTTCTGATCGATCCTTTTCAATTCAAAAAAGAATTTTGTATTAGTATGATTATCCATTAACTTTGTACAACAAATGTTACTACATGATATAAAAGTTAACATGAATAACAGTTGAAGTTAACGATATGAATAACAGTTGTAATATTAAGTTAATAATATTATATATAATTACTGAGAGAGAATAAAAAAGCAATAGCAAATGGAAAACCATTATTTTATAGGATAAAAATAAAAAGCAGGAGTCAACATACTTTTTACTTCTTTTCATTTCACAACTATCTATTAATGTAATATATCTGTGTTTTGTTCCCTTCTCATTCACACATATACATACATACATGTATGTGTGCGTGTATGTTAAATGCTTATACATATAATAGAGCTCTGGTAGACCACTTAATGATTAGTCAATTACATAACTAAGGTTGTTATATTCATTCGTATCTAGTGCTTTAGTTTATTGAACAACGTAAAAGCAAAAGTGAAATGATACAAAAATCAATGTGCACGAAAGTCATATATGATACTTATTTAAAATTAATGCATTTATTAATTTTCCATACAGTGAATATTCTGTTAGGGCAAACGGGAAAAAATAATTTTTTATCAATTTTCAAATCTGATTAAGAATATCATATAACACATAATTAATATATTATTTTCTTCAAATTATAAGTCAATTACAATTTCTTAATGCGGAATTAGGATAATTTTTTGCAACTCGATTTTCACATTTTTTAAACTGTATTTGTTTTCATAAACAGTAAGACATGTCAACATTTCAAGCAAATTAGGGGAAAACCCTACTACCGATAAGCAATAGTACGTTAGTTTTGATGTAACAAAAAAAAAACCAACATCTGAAAAACTTAACACCTAATAAATCGAAGCTTTATATGTTTTTGAGTCATCTGCTTTCACAAATAATGAATAAATTTAAAAAAAATAAATTATAACATTGAAAACTCGCTTTAATTTCTTTCGTTCTAAGTAAAACTCTCATAAAAATTCACCTTCTTTTTGTTTATCAATTGAGATATTACCTTAATTTGTAAGCAATTAGTAATTCATGAAATAATTAAAAATAAGGTCAAATTCTTCAGACCTTTGTGAGTTCATTATTTTTCTCTCAAGGCCTTCAAACCATTTCCTCTTCATTTGACTTCCTTTCTTGCATGTTTTGGGGCAAAAAAAAATTATAATGATGAAAATTGCTATAACTATGCATATTTCTTTTATTTTATTAAAAATTCTCTATCCATTTCATATAAAATCTTTGTAAGCAACCTAATAAACGTGGAAGAACTGAACATGATTTATGTATAGTACTTACGTCAAAATTCGGATTTTTTTCGTTCATTTGGGTAAACTGATCGAAAGTTTAGTTGAATATAAGTCAGCTTATTAAAGTGCGCATGATTATTTGGAAATTTCAGAGTGTTTACTTTAATAGCATGCACGATGAAAAAATGTGGCTTTCTTTCCAAGTATTTTCATTAAAAACTAGAGAAAATAATTGTTAAATTCATAAGTATATTTTAAAATTTTAGATTGCATCAATATAAATACGTTTCTCATAATTGATATTAAAAATAACAGTCATTATGTGACTATTAATATTATCCAAATGGTTATTTACTATTGTAAATAACTATTTGGTAATTATTGTTAAGTTATTTATTGTTGTTATTCTAAAAGTGAAAATAACCTCTTATATTTTTCTATTCTTGTTTAGTTTTATTTAGTTAACGTTTACTCAACTATATTAAATTGTTTCACAACTTCACACACACACACATATATACTTTATTCAACTTTAGTTTTTATTCAGCAATTTTGAGAATGGTATTTTCGAATGCATTTCAAAAATACGACAGTGTTAAATTACACATTGCCACTGCACATATACAACAAGCTATTTCATTTTATCAGTTTTCAAACTCATGGATTTGAAAATCGATTGAGAGTTTACGATAAATCGAGCAAATTGATAGTTTCCAGAAGATTAATATCAAAACAAATCGATAGCTTTCAGTCTACAACAGATATTTTCAGGCTAATTTATTGGCTATTTTTCACATTTCAAAACTACAAACAATGTGCCATCTAGAACTAAAATCGTATATTTGTTTGAAACTGCATTTATACGGGACAGACGAAATGGAATTTATTTGTGTTACTTTCAAGTTCATTTACACATCGATCCGCGCGTAGCCTAACCACGTCTTAACTCAAAAATTCACACACATTACTTTAAATTATGAATATTGAAATGATACTAATCATTCCCTAATTTTCAGTTAAAATTCAGTCAAACTTAAATATTTTTTTCTATTTTATTTATTTATTTATTTTTTTTTTGTAAAAACTAATAACACTTGATCAAAATCAATTACTCTTTTTAAAAAATGAAGAGTTTTGTGTACCGATTTTACAAGAACGGTCTTAATGACGTACGCAATGGTCAACCGAGTTCGTAAAGGATCGTAATCTCACGATTCGAGTTTAGAAATAGGATAAAAAGAAAAATGGCGAATTCCATTCAAAATGAAATGAGGGAAAAGAGGTTGTTCAGGAAATTAAACATTCTAACCTTGACCTAATCCTGTCGCGTAGCTTCCAAATCGTTATCTGATTCGAATTTTTCACTTGATAGAACACAACAGATGATATAGCGGGAAAAGACGTTTCTCTATGTGTACCATAGCACCTGTAAGTACGATTTAGAACGCATATCTAAGCCTAAATCTTTAGTAGAAGTATTACATAAAACTTAGTGAAGCATGAAGTATAATCTACATTCTATCAACTTTGAAACTACTAGAACCCATCTCCATACTGCAATAAACCTAATTTTGGAACTTTTTTTTTTTAATAATGAGTCAATTCGAAATGCAAACTTTTTCAAAGAATATCTACACCATATATTTTAAACAATAATAGTTTTATTTCACTAAGTTGTTTTCACATGCTCTTTTTAACGAGATTAAAATCAATGCAATGAATTGTACTCTTCAAGTTTAAGTAACATATTAGAAGAATGAATGAAAATAATCTGTGAAAATTACGATACGGGAAAGAACGAAACATTTTTTTTTTGGTCAAATTAAAAATATGTTATGTTAAATGTTTCTAAATTAAATATTTTGTGCTAAATAACGCCTCTTAAAGAATAAAAATTGCAAGTTATATTGGCTTGTTTGGTATAACTAGCTATTTAAAACTATGCGAATATAATCAATAGTTAATTTCAAATTATTAAAAAAAAACTGAGGAAATACTTTAAAAGAAAACAAATAAATGAGAAAGAATGCATCACATAAGTCCGTTTTTTAACACAGTTAAATATAAAGAAAGAAAAAATTAATTTATAAAATTATTACTAAAACTTTCTTTTTTAACTGTTAACTTTTTTTCGGTTCATAAGCAAAAAAATAAGTACAATTTTTAAGTTCCAATTTTAGCATCCGAGACATATCATATAAAACATATATTTGATACACATAAAGTAAATATTTCTTATTATAAGCAAATTTTTAAAAAAAGATAAGCAGTGTGATTAACATGTTAAAGACAACTTAAGCATAATTAAAAAAAACTTTCTAATAAATACATTACAAAAATCTATACATTTAAGCAGCATTCCCAAACTGATTCCATTAATGCTTAAAGGAAGTGTTTTATGCATAAAAGATAAAATATTTTTAATTCTCACGAACCATACATGCACAAGATAAGATAATATGAATAAAAAATATGTCGCGTTCTAACAGGAAGTCATACGTCGTTTAACATGAATGCGAGATTTTATGTTCAAAGCAAAACTTTGTTTTTTTACGAAACTTGAATTGTTTTTGAAAAGACTTGGAGGAAATTTTCAAACTTTTCCTCAGAGATATTGTCTCGATCTCGTGTCTTTCAAAAAATGAGGATGAAGCTGATTGCATTGTTATCAGCGGTCACAAGCCATTATTGCTCAACAGTTATCGGACGCAATTAGTATTTCAGCAATCGATTGTTCAGGCAATATAATTTTATGGCACATTTATCCTGTGCGAGATGCTTTTCGCATAAAAATCACCCATATTAATCAACAATTCGAAGGGTTTTCTTTACATTTATACCATCATTTTTTTTTCAAAAAAAAGAGAGAGCAATTATTTTACGGTATGACAAAATTAAGATAACTGGAATCAATTGTCTGGACTGTAACAAAATCCATTTGTTCCTGTACAGACAGTCCAATCCAACATTTTGGACTGACTGGAGCAAATAGCATAATGGTTAACGAATTTACAAATGTAAAAACTGTACTAAATACAGGCGTTATAGTACCACTATAGATTTCTATTCACCTGAGATACCAATATAAAAAGTAATCGGACCAATTCTAAGCTTTTCGTAAATATTTGTAATTCAAATATAATTAAAAATATAATAATGTTGTAGATATGAAAAGAGTTTTGAATGATTGTCAATTGTTGTATTCAAAATATTTTATCTTTCCGAAACTCTGGGATATTATAATTTCTTAAAACACATAAAACTGATCAATCCTGGCTAAACTCATTTTAACTGCATCAGGAGAAAATACTTTGAAAGTAAAAATTTCCTTAAACTTAACACAAAATGATACTTTTCTAAAAAACTTCAGAAAAAACCCGCATCCAATAAACTATTAAAGATAAAAAATACAATATTTACGCGATAAAAACATATGTACACATAAACAAGTTACAAGATATTAATATGTAAATAAATTAATGTCAAAAAGAAATTACATTACGACAAATAAAAAAAATTTTAAAGATTTTATTCCTTTTTTTAGTATATCTCTTCATCACATTCATAACAACTGTTTTTCAACATTTTCAAATTCAATAGTCTTTTAAAACTACTGGAAAGAAAGAGTTACTTTACTTTAAATAAATTAAAAATGATTTATAATTTGAAGGGGGGAAAATTCTCTAATATAATGATAGATTTTTGTACAATATTCTCCAGAGAATGATACAATTCCATTAGAT
>BMAO01005948.1:0-46580 GCA_019973975.1 Trichonephila clavata
GGGGTCTCAGGGTGTTAAAAATGTTTCGAGAGCACAAAATATGAACAATTTTCGACTAGAAATAATTCTTTGAGGTTAAAATGAAATAATTTGATTCTTTTACACATTTTTTATAAAGGAATAAAGTTTCAAAAAAGTATAAAATGTCTAAAATATAATCATAATTTTAAAAATAATAAGCACATAAATATAAGAAAAATTTTTGTAAGAAACAAATAGTAAGTTTTACGACGCGCATGATATTTTCTGAAATAATAATTCTAATTACTAGCAATAAGTTGATTTATAAAGTCAAATATATCCTTATTAGATGGTAGCGATTAGATATAAAAAGAATAAAAAATAATATTTTTTAAAAATAAAAAAAGTAAATTTTTAAAATTTTTTTCAAAAAATTTAATTTTTTTGAAATTTTTCAAAAAATTACAAATATGTAATACTATAAATAGCTAGGATTTAAAGATTATGATAGAGTTTATAATTCTGTAAAGTTTTATGCATCAAAGTATGATAGTTTTTGAAACGCAATGCGCGTAAGTGAAAAAAACACAAACTGAGAAAAAAGGCTTTAAAGTTTTAAATTGAATTTGAGAAAATAAATTTTAAAACTTACATGCTAAAATGCTCCAGGATCATAGGATATGCCTTCCTGTTGCTCAAACAGCTCAATTTCTGTACTCTTTTTAATTTTTTTATCTCTCCAAGCTTCAAACGATGACGTTGAGCTCCTCTTTCTTGACGTAAAGATTCAACGATTGTCACGTTCAGCCAGGGACACACAAACATTTTTGTTAATTTTTAAGCCAAATTTCTCTAAAATAGTAATAAGTATTTGATTTCCATCATTAAAAATGCTGGTTGCTAGATTTGCAGCAATCTCTGCAATCTGAAGGCTAGAATCAATCGTCTTCGAACAAAACTTCCAGATTAATGAATTTAAACTTTCATTAGGATTCTGTGTCTTACCTCCTAAGCATTTCTTCAGGAGTGCCAGATGAGATAAGTCTGCAAATACAGGCTTAATTACATCTCGAACAGCTTTCGCAACTGAGGGTTTGTGTTTATAATTTTGTAAATTATTATTAATTGCGGCATTATACTTACACTATGTATTTGGATTTGTAGGACAAAATCAGTGCATCGGTTCATCATCGGTGCTGCAAGAATGACCCCAAACAGCCCAAATGGCTTTCCGCATTTCCTTTACACTAGTAGAATTGCATCGAATAGCATTACCATAGTAATGCGCAAGCTTATCAATTAAACTATCAGTTAACCTACCTTTACCGCCTATAGTTTTACCATCAGATAATTTCTTCTTACCATATACTAATTTAAGCTTCCTAAGCCTTGTACCCATTCTCTTTTGCACATGGCCTACACATTCTATTTTCTGAATAAGATGGCATCGCCGTATGGATTGTTTTCAGAAAGGGCATTGAATGTTTTTGTGTCGCCATCTCCTATGTAGTTCGAATATTTCAGGTTGTGAAGCTTTTCTGATCGATTAAAAATCCTCAACATCCCGTCAACCTCCATCTTACCAGCAGAGCCAGAATAATTTTTTCTACGTGAAATCTTATGCGCTCTTTTCCATTTATTGTACTTGATACCAAACTTTACCCCTTTATAACTGTCGCTTCATTTGCAAAATGAGGACAACACTTCCCTATCCAAAACCTTACCTGTTTCGGCCCCATTAGAGTACATACTCCAATCAACGATGAATGTCCTCTCGTCTTCCAGGTCCCATCACCACTTACCGTTAAAATGTTATCAGGTAACGAAGAATTTTCTTCGACAGCTGCCCTGTTCATGCTTTCTTCGGCGACTTCCTTCATAACAAGTGAAAGTTTATTATTAATAACATCATATGATTTTTGTTCAACAGGATTAGGAAGACTCATTACAGAACAAAAGGTTTTTAATGACTCTAAACCTTGACCTATGCATCTCATTGCTAAAATAGATCTTCTGTTAATTTCTGGAGCATTATTTTTATTCCCAATGTTTTCACAGCTTGAAAAAGTACAAATACTCCCACAGTTTTTACAATGTATTTCAAAATTCGAACATAAACCACAAGTGGATTTTTCATTAATTGTTAATGGTTTATGACATTTTAAACAGCATGATACTGACAAAATAGAGCTAAAGGTTGAAATAAAATCAAAAATACGATATTCTTTGAAGTTTTCACTTACCTTAACAAGATTTGACTTTAATGAAGTCTGAATTCCTGAAAGTTTTTACTAGAAGCATTTTTCATTTCGGCACACTTACTTGTACTTTTCAATTCTGCACACTTCCTCGTATCTTTCATATCTGTAACATGTGAGTCACTTACCTTTAAACATTTATTTCTTCTAAATCTTTTGTTGGGGCGATTGCCCAACGATTTTTTTCAGAATAAAACAACACATATCTTCGATTTAGATAAGCGTTTTAAAAAAACGTGTACTAAAGTAAACACAACAGAATCAAAACACGGCAGAATGAATGTGTTGAGTTGCAGGCTTCCTTCTGATCAACTCAAGCGCTTAAAATATTTCATGAGGCTTATTAAAAACAGAAAAATGAAAGGTATGCATAAATTTAAAAATAAATGGGCGTGGCATCTGTCCATTTAAAAGTTGTTATGACTAAAATTGCTGTTTGCAATTTTTTGAATAACTTTCGAAGTTTTTAGAGTATTGTCACGTGGTTAGTATCAAAATGTTCAGAAAAAAATGAAGAACAAGATATATTTTTTTCGAAAATTCGAAAAAAAAATTGTTTAACACCCCTTAGACCCCTTAAAACAGAATATCCCATCAAATATTTTGAAACAGATATATTTTATTAATGTAATCGATTTTAAGCAAGAATATTTTGCTTATATAAATTGTTAATTTATTATTTATCCGTGTAACATATTGTTTATTTGTTAAAACAATCGCATTTAGAAAAAAATTCTTCTTATTATTTCATTTAATATATTCCGAAGCGTGTGAATAATACAAAGGATTGTGGCAGCAAAAAGAAATGTCCCATCAAAGGTTCACAAATTGATTTTGCAGGCAAACTGTTTCGTAGAAACCTACCTCTCGACATTAATTTAACAGAATTCCTCAACTGTATTACTCTACGGTGTGACTTCTTTTGAATAAAAAGTACGCCCGAACAGGGACTCGAACCTGGACCATTAGGTTAAAACCTAACGCTCTACCGACTGAGCTACGCGGCTTCTGCCGATGGTTTCGATAGTTTGTACAAAATAAAAATGCGTCAGAATGATGGAAAGGTTCATAGAAAAAAAAAAAAATCTCCCATTCAAGATAAGAAGTTAATTTTAACACAAACCCTGTCCGCGAACCCTACCTCTCGACTTGATTTTAAGTGTATCCGTCAAAGTTCTCAATCATGAGAAACCTTTTCACGTAAAAAACACGCCCGAACAGGGACTTGAACCCTGGACCGTTAGGTTAAAAGCCTAACGCTCTACCGACTGAGCTATCCGGGCTCGTTTTTCTTCATTCCATGGTTCTACTAGAATAAAGAATTGATCTCGTACTTCGTGGGATCGAAAACGTAATTCACTTAAAACAGAACTATCCCATCAAATATTTTGAAACAGTATATTTTATTGCATGTAATCGATTTTAGCAAGAATATTTTGCTTATATAGATTGTTAATTTATTATTATCCTGTAACATATGTTTATTTGTTAAAACAATCGCATTTAGAAAAAAATTCTTCTTATTATTTCATTTAATATATTCCGAAGCGTGTGAATAATACAAAGGATTGTGGCAGCAAAAAGAAATGTCCCATCAAAGGTTCACAAATTGATTTTCAGGCAAACTGTTTCGTAGAGACCTACCTCTCGACATTAATTTAACAGAATTCCTCAACTGTATTACTGTATGGTGTGACTTCTTTTGAATGAAAAAGTACGCCCGAACAGGGACTTCAACCATGGACCGTTAGGTTAAAAGCCTAACTCTCTACCGAATGAGCTATCAGGGCTTCTGCCGATAGTTTCGATACTTTTGTTTAAAATAAAAAGCTCAGAATGATACAAAGGTTCATAGAAAAAAAAAATCCCCATTCAAGATAAGAAGTTAACTTAACACAAACCCTTCTGTCGAACCCTACCTCTCGACTTGATTTGAAGAGAATTCGTCAAAGTTCTCAATCATGAGAATCTTTTCAACTAAAAAACACGCCCGAACAGGGACTCGAACCCTGGACCGTTAGGTTAAAAGCCTAACGCTCTACCGACTGAGCTATCCGGGCTCGTTTTTCATTCCTTCCATGGTTCTACAATAGAACAATAGAATTGATTCCGTACTACGTGGGATCAAAAACGTAATTCACTTAAAACAGAACGATCCCATCAATTTTTTGAAACAGTTTTATATTTTTAATTGCATGGTAGTCCATTTTACCAAGAATATTGCGCTTATATAGAATGTTAATGTATTAGTTATCCTTGTAACGTATTGTTTCCTTTGTTAAAAACAATCGCATTTAGAAAAAAATTCTTCTTATTATTTCATTTAATATATTCCGAAGCGTGTGAATAATACAAAGGATTGTGGCAGCAAAAAGAAATGTCCCATCAAAGATTCACAAATTGATTTTGCAGGCAAACTGTTTCGTAGAAACCTACCTCTCGACATTAATTTAACAGAATTCCTCAACTGCTGTATTACTCTACGGTGTGACTTCTTTTGAATAAAAAAGTACGCCCGAACAGGGACTCGAAACCTGGACCATTAGGTTAAAACCCTAACGCTCTACCGACTGAGCTACGCGGGCTTCTGCCGATGGTTTCGATAGTTTTGTACAAAATAAAAATGCGTCAGAATGATGGAAAGGTTCATAGAAAATAAAAACAAAAATCTCCCATTCAAGATAAGAAGTTAATTTTAACACAAACCCATGTGCCGAACCCTACCTCTCGACTTGATTTTAAGTGTATCCGTCAAAGTTCTCAATCAATCACGAGAAACCTTTTCACGTAAAAAACACGCCCGAACAGGGACTTGAACCCTGGACCGTTAGGTTAAAAGCCTAACGCTCTACCGACTGAGCTATCCGGGCTCGTTGTTTCTTTCATTCCATGGTTCTACTGTAGAATAAAAGAATTGATCTCGTACTTCGTGGGATCGAAAACGTAATTCACTTAAAACAGAACTATCCCATCAAATATTTTGAAACAGATATATTTTATTGCATGTAATCGATTTTAGCAAGAATATTTTGCTTATATAGATTGTTAATTTATTATTTATCCGTGTAACATATTGTTTATTTGTTAAAACAATCGCATTTAGAAAAAAATTCTTCTTATACTTTCATTTAATATATTCCGAAGCGTGTGAATAATACAAAGGATTGTGGCAGCAAAAAGAAATGTCCCATCAAAGGTTCACAAATTGATTTTCAGGCAAACTGTTTCGTAGAGACCTACCTCTCGACATTAATTTAACAGAATTCCTCAACTGTATTACTGTATGGTGTGACTTCTTTTGAATGAAAAAGTACGCCCGAACAGGGACTTCAACCATGGACCGTTAGGTTAAAAGCCTAACTCTCTACCGAATGAGCTATCAGGGCTTCTGCCGATAGTTTCGATACTTTTGTTTAATAAATAAAAAAGCTTCAGAATGATACAAAGGTTCATAGAAAAAAAAAGAAAAATTTCCCATTCAAGATAAGAAGTTAAACTTTAACACAAGATAAGAAGTAATTTTAACACAAACCCATGTGCCGAACCCTACCTCTCGACTTGATTTTAAGTGTATCCGTCAAAGTTCTCAATCAATCACGAGAAACCTTTTCACGTAAAAAACACGCCCGAACAGGGACTTGAACCCTGGACCGTTAGGTTAAAAGCCTAACGCTCTACCGACTGAGCTATCCGGGCTCGTTTTTTCATTCCTTCCATGGTTCTACAATAGAACAATAGAATTGATTCCGTACTACGTGGGATCAAAAACGTAATTCACTTAAAACAGAACGATCCCATCAATTTTTTGAAACAGTTTTATATTTTTAATTGCATGGTAGTCCATTTTACCAAGAATATTGCGCTTATATAGAATGTTAATGTATTAGTTATCCTTGTAACGTATTGTTTCCTTTGTTAAAAACAATCGCATTTAGAAAAAAATTCTTCTTATTATTTCATTTAATATATTCCGAAGCGTGTGAATAATACAAAGGATTGTGGCAGCAAAAAGAAATGTCCCATCAAAGATTCACAAATTGATTTTGCAGGCAAACTGTTTTGTAGAAACCTACCTCTCGACATTAATTTAACAGAATTCCTCAACTGCTGTATTACTCTACGGTGTGACTTCTTTTGAATAAAAAAGTACGCCCGAACAGGGACTCGAAACCTGGACCATTAGGTTAAAACCTAACGCTCTACCGACTGAGCTACGCGGCTTCTGCCGATGGTTTCGATAGTTTTGTACAAAATAAAAATGCGTCAGAATGATGGAAAGGTTCATAGAAATAAAAACAAAAATCTCCCATTCAAGATAAGAAGTTAATTTTAACACAAACCCATGTGCCGAACCCTACCTCTCGACTTGATTTAAGTGTATCCGTCAAAGTTCTCAATCAATCACGAGAAACCTTTTCACGTAAAAAACACGCCCGAACAGGGACTTGAACCCTGGACCGTTAGGTTAAAAGCCTAACGCTCTACCGACTGAGCTATCCGGGCTCGTTGTTTCTTTCATTCCATGGTTCTAATGTAGAACATAGAATTTGATTCCGTACTACGTGGATCAAAAACGTAATTCACTTAAAACAGAACGATCCATCAATTTTTTGAAACAGTTTTATATTTTTAATTGCATGGTAGTCATTTTACCAGAATATTGCGCTTATATAGAATGTTAATTTATTAGTTATCCTTGTAACGTATTGTTTCTTTGTTAAAACAATCGCATTTAGAAAAAAATTCTTCTTATTATTTCATTTATTATATTCCGAAGCGTGTGAATATACAAAGGATTGTGGCGCAAAAGAAATGTCCCATCAAAGGTTACAAATTGATTTTCAGGCAAACTGTTTCGTAGAAACCTACCTCTCGACATTACTTTAACAGAATTCCTCACTGTGTATTACTCTACGGTGTGACTTCTTTTTGAATAAAAGTACGCCTGAACAGGGACTCGAAACCTGGACCATTAGGTTAAAAACCTACGCTCTACCGACTCAGCTACGCGGGCTTCTGCGATGGTTTCGATAGTTTTGTAACAAATAAAATGCGTCAGAATGATGGAATGTTCATAGAAATAAAAACAAAATCTCCCATTCAAGATAAGAAGTTAATTTAACACAACCCATGTGCCGAACCCTACCTCTCGACTTGATTTTAAGTGTATCCGTCAAAGTTCTCAATCAATCACGAGAACTTTTCACGTAAAAACACGCTCACAGGGACTTGAACCTGGACCGTCAGGTTAAAGCCTAACGCTCTACCGACTGAGCTATCCGGGCTCGTTTTCTTTCATTCCATGGTTCTACTAGAAAAATAGAATTGATTCCGTACTACGTGGGATCGAAAACGTAATTCACTTAAAACAGAACGATCCCATCAATTTTTTGAAACAGTTTTATATTTTTAATTGCATGGTAGTCCATTTTACCAAGAATATTGCGCTTATATAGAATGTTAATGTATTAGTTATCCTTGTAACGTATTGTTTCCTTTGTTAAAACAATCGCATTTAGAAAAAAATTCTTCTTATTATTTCATTTAATATATTCCGAAGCGTGTGAATAATACAAAGGATTGTGGCAGCAAAAGAAATGTCCCATAAAGATTCACAATTGATTTTGCAGGCAAACTGTTTTGTAGAAACTACCTCTCGACATTAATTTAACAGAATTCCTCAACTGCTGTATTACTCTACGGTGTGACTTCTTTTGAATAAAAAAGTACGCCGAACAGGGATCGAACCTGGACCATTAGGTTAAAACCTAACGTCTACCGATGAGCTACTCGGGCTTCTGCGATGGTTTGATAGTTTTGTACAAATAAAATGCGTCAGAATGATGGAAGGTTCATAGAAAATAAAAACAAAAATCTCCCATTCAAGATAAGAAGTTAATTTTAACAAACCCATGTGCGAACTACCTCTCGACTTGATTTAAGTGTATCCGTCAAAGTTCTCAATCATCACGAGAAACTTTTCACGTAAAAACACGCTCGAACAGGGATTGAACCTGGACCGTAGGTTAAAAGCCTACGCTCTACGACTGAGCTATCCGGGGTCGTTGTTCTTTCATTCCATGGTTTACTGTAGAATAAAAGAATTGATTCGTATTCGTGGGATCGAAAACGTAATTCACTTAAAACAGAACTATCCATCAAATATTTTGAAACAGATATTTTATTGATGTAATCGATTTTAGCAAGAATATTTTGCTTATATAGATTGTTAATTTATTATTTATCCGTGTAACATATTGTTTATTTGTTAAAACAATCGCATTTAGAAAAATTCTTCTTATACTTTCATTTAATATTTCCGAAGCGTGTGAATAATACAAAGGATTGGGGCAGCAAAAGAAAGTCCATCAAAGGTTCACAATTGATTTTCAGGCAACTGTTTGTAGAACCTACTCTCGACATTAATTTAACAGAATTCCTCAACTGTATTACTGTATGGTGTGATTCTTTTGAATGAAAAGTACGCCGAACAGGGACTTCAACCATGGACCGTTAGGTTAAAGCTAACTCTCTACGAATGAGCTATCAGGGCTTCTGCCGATAGTTTCGATACTTTTGTTTAATAAATAAAAAGCTTCAGATGATACAAAGGTTCATAGAAAAAAAAAAGAAAATTTCCCATTCAAGATAGAAGTTAACTTTACACAAACCTTCTGTCGAACCCTACCTCTCGACTTGATTTGAAGAGAATTCGTCAAAGTTCTTACTAATTCATGAGAATCTTTCTCAACTAAAAAGTTCGCCCGAACAGGGACTCGAACCCTGGACCGTTAGGTTAAAAGCCTAACGCTCTACCGACTGAGCTATCCGGGCTCGTTTTTTCATTCCTTCCATGGTTCTACAATAGAACAATAGAATTGGATTCCGTACTACGTGGGATCGAAAACGTAATTCACTTAAAACAGAACTATCCATCAAATATTTTGAAACAGATATATTTTAATTGATGTAATCGATTTTAGCAAGAATATTTTGCTTATATAGATTGTTAATTTATTATTTATCGTTGTAACATATTGTTTATTTGTTAAAACAATCGCATTTAGAAAAAAATTCTTCTTATACTTTCATTTAATATATTCCGAAGCGTGTGAATAATACAAGGATTGTGGCAGCAAAAAGAAATGTCCCAACAAAGGTTCACAAATTGATTTTGCAGGCAAACTGTTTCGTAGAAACCTACCTCTCGACATTAATTTAACAGAATTCCTCAACTGCTGTATTACTCTACGGTGTGACTTCTTTTGAATAAAAAAGTACGCCCGAACAGGGACTCGAAACCTGGACCATTAGGTTAAAACCCTAACGCTCTACCGACTGAGCTACGCGGGCTTCTGCCGATGGTTTTGATAGTTTTGTACAAAATAAAAATGCGTCAGAATGATGGAAAGGTTCATAGAAATAAAAAACAAAAATCTCCCATTCAAGATAAGAAGTTAATTTTAACACAAACCCATGTGCCGAACCCTACTCTCGACTTGATTTTAAGTGTATCGTCAAAGTTCTCAATCAATCACGAGAAACCTTTTCACGTAAAAAACACGCTCGAACAGGGACTTGAACCTGGACCGTTAGGTTAAAAGCCTAACGCTCTACCGACTGAGCTATCCGGGGTCGTTGTTTCTTTCATTCCATGGTTCTACTGTAGAATAAAAGAATTGATCTCGTACTTCGTGGGATCGAAAACGTAATTCACTTAAAACAGAACTATCCCATCAAATATTTTGAAACAGATATATTTTATTGCATGTAATCGATTTTAGCAAGAATATTTTGCTTATATAGATTGTTAATTTATTATTTATCCGTGTAACATATTGTTTATTTCTTAAAACAATCGCATTTAGAAAAAAATTCTTCTTATACTTTCATTTAATATATTCCGAAGCGTGTGAATAATACAAAGGATTGTGGCAGCAAAAAGAAATGTCCCATCAAAGGTTCACAAATTGATTTTCAGGCAAACTGTTTCGTAGAGACCTGCCTCTCGACATTAATTTAACAGAATTCCTCAACTGTATTACTGTATGGTGTGACTTCTTTTGAATGAAAAAGTACGCCCGAACAGGGACTTCAACCATGGACCGTTAGGTTAAAAGCCTAACTCTCTACCGAATGAGCTATCAGGGCTTCTGCCGATAGTTTCGATACTTTTGTTTAATAAATAAAAAAGCTTCAGAATGATACAAAGGTTCATAGAAAAAAAAAGAAAAATTTCCATTCAAGATAAGAAGTTAACTTTAACACAACCCTTCTGTCGAACCCTACTCTCGACTTGATTTGAAGAGAATTCGTCAAAGTTCTTACTAATTCATGAGAATCTTTCTCAACTAAAAAGTTCGCCCGAACAGGGACTCGAAACCCTGGACCGTTAGGTTAAAAGCCTAACGCTCTAACCGACTGAGCTATCCGGGCTCGTTTTTTCATTCCTTCCATGGTTCTACAATAGAACAATAGAATTGATTCCGTACTACGTGGATCAAAAACGTAATTCACTTAAAACAGAACGATCCATCAATTTTTTGAAACAGTTTTATATTTTTAATTGCATGGTAGTCATTTTACCAAGAATATTGCGCTTATATAGAATGTTAATGTATTAGTTATCCTTGTAACGTATTGTTTCCTTTGTTAAAAACAATCGCATTTAGAAAAAAATTCTTCTTATTATTTCATTTAATATATTCCGAAGCGTGTGAATAATACAAAGGATTGTGGCAGCAAAAAGAAATGTCCATCAAAGATTCACAAATTGATTTTGCAGGCAAACTGTTTCGTAGAAACCTACCTCTCGACATTAATTTAACAGAATTCCTCAACTGCTGTATTACTCTACGGTGTGACTTCTTTTGAATAAAAAAGTACGCCCGAACAGGGACTCGAAACCTGGACCATTAGGTTAAAAACCTAACGCTCTACCGACTGAGCTACGCGGGCTTCTGCCGATGGTTTCGATAGTTTTGTACAAAATAAAAATGCGTCAGAATGATGGAAAGGTTCATAGAAAATAAAAACAAAATCTCCCATTCAAGATAAGAAGTTAATTTTAACACAAACCCATGTGCCGAACCCTACCTCTCGACTTGATTTTAAGTGTATCCGTCAAAGTTCTCAATCAATCACGAGAAACCTTTTCACGTAAAAAACACGCCCGAACAGGGACTTGAACCCTGGACCGTTAGGTTAAAAGCCTAACGCTCTACCGACTGAGCTATCCGGGGTCGTTGTTTCTTTCATTCCATGGTTCTACTGTAGAATAAAAGAATTGATCTCGTACTTCGTGGGATCGAAAACGTAATTCACTTAAACAGAACTATCCCATCAAATATTTTGAAACAGATATATTTTATTGCATGTAATCGATTTTAGCAAGAATATTTTGCTTATATAGATTGTTAATTTATTATTTATCCGTGTAACATATTGTTTATTTGTTAAAACAATCGCATTTAGAAAAAAATTCTTCTTATACTTTCATTTAATATATTCCGAAGCGTGTGAATAATACAAAGGATTGTGGCAGCAAAAAGAAATGTCCATCAAAGTTCACAAATTGATTTTCAGGCAAACTGTTTCGTAGAGACCTACCTCTCGACATTAATTTAACAGAATTCCTCAACTGTATTACTTGGTGTGACTTCTTTTGAAAAAAAAGTACGAAAAACAAATGACGTTAGTTAAAAGTAATTTACCAATACTATCAGGTTGCCAAAGTTCGATACTTTGTTTAATAAATAAAAAACTCAGAATGATAAAAAGGTCATAGAAAAAAAAAATTCCATTCAAATAAGAAGTTAACTCTAACAAAACCTCTGTGAACCCTACTCTCACTGATTTGAAGGAATCGTCAAGTTCTTACTAATTCATGAGAATCTTCTAACTAAAAAGTCGCCCGAACAGGGACTCGAACCCTGGACCGTAGGTTAAAAGCCTACGCTCTACCGACTGAGCTATCCGGGCTCGTTTTTTCATTCTTCCATGGTTCTAACAATAGAACAATAGAATTGATTCCGTACTACGTGGGATCAAAAACGTAATTCACTTAAAACAGAACGATCCCATCAATTTTTTGAAACAGTTTTATATTTTTAATTGCATGGTAGTCCATTTTACCAAGAATATTGCGCTTATATAGAATGTTAATGTATTAGTTATCCTTGTAACGTATTGTTTCCTTTGTTAAAAACAATCGCATTTAGAAAAAAATTCTTCTTATTATTTCATTTAATATATTCCGAAGCGTGTGAATAATACAAAGGATTGTGGCAGCAAAAAGAAATGTCCCATCAAAGATTCACAAATTGATTTTGCAGGCAAACTGTTTTGTAGAAACTACCTCTCGACATTAATTAACAGAATTCCTCAACTGCTGTATTACTCTACGGTGTGACTTCTTTTGAATAAAAAAGTACGCCCGAACAGGGACTCGAAACCTGGACATTAGGTTAAAACCTAACGCTCTAACCGACTGAGCTACGCGGGCTTCTGCCGATGGTTTCGATAGTTTTGTACAAAATAAAAATGCGTCAGAATGATGGAAAGGTTCATAGAAAATAAAAACAAAAATCTCCCATTCAAGATAAGAAGTTAATTTTAAACACAAACCCATGTGCCGAACCCTACCTCTCGACTTGATTTTAAGTGTATCCGTCAAAGTTCTCAATCAATCACGAGAAACCTTTTCACGTAAAAAACACGCCCGAACAGGGACTTGAACCCTGGACCGTTAGGTTAAAAGCCTAACGCTCTACCGACTGAGCTATCCGGGCTCGTTGTTTCTTTCATTCCATGGTTCTACTGTAGAATAAAAGAATTGATCTCGTACTTCGTGGGATCGAAAACGTAATTCACTTAAAACAGAACTATCCCATCAAATATTTTGAAACAGATATATTTTATTGCATGTAATCGATTTTAGCAAGAATATTTTGCTTATATAGATTGTTAATTTATTATTTATCCGTGTAACATATTGTTTATTTGTTAAAACAATCGCATTTAGAAAAAAATTCTTCTTATACTTTCATTTAATATATTCCGAAGCGTGTGAATAATACAAAGGATTGTGGCAGCAAAAAGAAATGTCCCATCAAAGGTTCACAAATTGATTTTCAGGCAAACTGTTTCGTAGAGACCTACCTCTCGACATTAATTTAACAGAATTCCTCAACTGTATTACTGTATGGTGTGACTTCTTTTGAATGAAAAAGTACGCCCGAACAGGGACTTCAACCATGGACCGTTAGGTTAAAAGCCTAACTCTCTACCGAATGAGCTATCAGGGCTTCTGCCGATAGTTTCGATACTTTTGTTTAATAAATAAAAAAGCTTCAGAATGATACAAAGGTTCATAGAAAAAGAAAAATTTCCCATTCAAGATAAGAAGTTAACTCTAACACAAACCCTTCTGTCGAACCCTACCTCTCGACTTGATTTGAAGAGAATTCGTCAAAGTTCTTACTAATTCATGAGAATCTTTCTCAACTAAAAAGTTCGCCCGAACAGGGACTCGAACCCTGGACCGTTAGGTTAAAAGCCTAACGCTCTACCGACTGAGCTATCCGGGCTCGTTTTTTCATTCCTTCCATGGTTCTACAATAGAACAATAGAATTGATTCCGTACTACGTGGGATCAAAAACGTAATTCACTTAAAACAGAACGATCCCATCAATTTTTTGAAACAGTTTTATATTTTTAATTGCATGGTAGTCCATTTTACCAAGAATATTGCGCTTATATAGAATGTTAATGTATTAGTTATCCTTGTAACGTATTGTTTCCTTTGTTAAAAACAATCGCATTTAGAAAAAAATTCTTCTTATTATTTCATTTAATATATTCCGAAGCGTGTGAATAATACAAAGGATTGTGGCAGCAAAAAGAAATGTCCCATCAAAGATTCACAAATTGATTTTGCAGGCAAACTGTTTCGTAGAAACCTACCTCTCGACATTAATTTAACAGAATTCCTCAACTGCTGTATTACTCTACGGTGTGACTTCTTTTGAATAAAAAAGTACGCCCGAACAGGGACTCGAAACCTGGACCATTAGGTTAAAAACCTAACGCTCTACCGACTGAGCTACGCGGGCTTCTGCCGATGGTTTCGATAGTTTTGTACAAAATAAAAATGCGTCAGAATGATGGAAAGGTTCATAGAAAATAAAAACAAAAATCTCCCATTCAAGATAAGAAGTTAATTTTAACACAAACCCATGTGCCGAACCCTACCTCTCGACTTGATTTTAAGTGTATCCGTCAAAGTTCTCAATCAATCACGAGAAACCTTTTCACGTAAAAAACACGCCCGAACAGGGACTTGAACCCTGGACCGTTAGGTTAAAAGCCTAACGCTCTACCGACTGAGCTATCCGGGCTCGTTGTTTCTTTCAATCCATGGTTCTACTGTAGAATAAAAGAATTGATCTCGTACTTCGTAGGATCGAAAACGTAATTCACTTAAAACAAAACTATCCCATCAAATATTTTGAAACAGATATATTTTATTGCATGTAATCGATTTTAGCAAGAATATTTTGCTTATATAGATTGTTAATTTATTATTTATCCGTGTAACATATTGTTTATTTGTTAAAACAATCGCATTTAGAAAAAAATTCTTCTTATACTTTCATTTAATATATTCCGAAGCGTGTGAATAATACAAAGGATTGTGGCAGCAAAAAGAAATGTCCCATCAAAGGTTCACAAATTGATTTTCAGGCAAACTGTTTCGTAGAGACCTACCTCTCGACATTAATTTAACAGAATTCCTCAACTGTATTACTGTATGGTGTGACTTCTTTTGAATGAAAAAGTACGCCCGAACAGGGACTTCAACCATGGACCGTTAGGTTAAAAGCCTAACTCTCTACCGAATGAGCTATCAGGGCTTCTGCCGATAGTTTCGATACTTTTGTTTAATAAATAAAAAAGCTTCAGAATGATACAAAGGTTCATAGAAAAAAGAAAAATTTCCCATTCAAGATAAGAAGTTAACTCTAACACAAACCCTTCTGTCGAACCCTACCTCTCGACTTGATTTGAAGAGAATTCGTCAAAGTTCTTACTAATTCATGAGAATCTTTCTCAACTAAAAAGTTCGCCCGAACAGGGACTCGAACCCTGGACCGTTAGGTTAAAAGCCTAACGCTCTACCGACTGAGCTATCCGGGCTCGTTTTTTCATTCCTTCCATGGTTCTACAATAGAACAATAGAATTGATTCCGTACTACGTGGGATCAAAAACGTAATTCACTTAAAACAGAACGATCCCATCAATTTTTTGAAACAGTTTTATATTTTTAATTGCATGGTAGTCCATTTTACCAAGAATATTGCGCTTATATAGAATGTTAATGTATTAGTTATCCTTGTAACGTATTGTTTCCTTTGTTAAAAAC
Organism: Trichonephila clavata; assembly: GCA_019973975.1. Taxonomy (NCBI): domain Eukaryota; kingdom Metazoa; phylum Arthropoda; class Arachnida; order Araneae; family Nephilidae; genus Trichonephila; species Trichonephila clavata. The sequence continues at coordinate 15,645 of BMAO01005948.1, forward strand.
AATCGCATTTAGAAAAAAATTCTTCTTATTATTTCATTTAATATATTCCGAAGCGTGTGAATAATACAAAGGATTGTGGCAGCAAAAAGAAATGTCCCATCAAAGATTCACAAATTGATTTTGCAGGCAAACTGTTTTGTAGAAACCTACCTCTCGACATTAATTTAACAGAATTCCTCAACTGCTGTATTACTCTACGGTGTGACTTCTTTTGAATAAAAAAGTACGCCCGAACAGGGACTCGAAACCTGGACCATTAGGTTAAAAACCTAACGCTCTACCGACTGAGCTACGCGGGCTTCTGCCGATGGTTTCGATAGTTTTGTACAAAATAAAAATGCGTCAGAATGATGGAAAGGTTCATAGAAAATAAAAACAAAAATCTCCCATTCAAGATAAGAAGTTAATTTTAACACAAACCCATGTGCCGAACCCTACCTCTCGACTTGATTTTAAGTGTATCCGTCAAAGTTCTCAATCAATCACGAGAAACCTTTTCACGTAAAAAACACGCCCGAACAGGGACTTGAACCCTGGACCGTTAGGTTAAAAGCCTAACGCTCTACCGACTGAGCTATCCGGGCTCGTTGTTTCTTTCATTCCATGGTTCTACTGTAGAATAAAAGAATTGATCTCGTACTTCGTGGGATCGAAAACGTAATTCACTTAAAACAGAACTATCCATCAAATATTTTGAAACAGATATATTTTATTGCATGTAATCGATTTTAGCAAGAATATTTTGCTTATATAGATTGTTAATTTATTATTTATCCGTGTAACATATTGTTTATTTGTTAAAACAATCGCATTTAGAAAAAAATTCTTCTTATACTTTCATTTAATATATTCCGAAGCGTGTGAATAATACAAAGGATTGTGGCAGCAAAAAGAAATGTCCCATCAAAGGTTCACAAATTGATTTTCAGGCAAACTGTTTCGTAGAGACCTACCTCTCGACATTAATTTAACAGAATTCCTCAACTGTATTACTGTATGGTGTGACTTCTTTTGAATGAAAAAGTACGCCCGAACAGGGACTTCAACCATGGACCGTTAGGTTAAAAGCCTAACTCTCTACCGAATGAGCTATCAGGGCTTCTGCCGATAGTTTCGATACTTTTGTTTAATAAATAAAAAAGCTTCAGAATGATACAAAGGTTCATAGAAAAAAAAAGAAAAATTTCCCATTCAAGATAAGAAGTTAACTTTAACACAAACCCTTCTGTCGAACCCTACCTCTCGACTTGATTTGAAGAGAATTCGTCAAAGTTCTTACTAATTCATGAGAATCTTTCTCAACTAAAAAGTTCGCCCGAACAGGGACTCGAACCCTGGACCGTTAGGTTAAAAGCCTAACGCTCTACCGACTGAGCTATCCGGGCTCGTTTTTTCATTCCTTCCATGGTTCTACAATAGAACAATAGAATTGATTCCGTACTACGTGGGATCAAAAACGTAATTCACTTAAAACAGAACGATCCCATCAATTTTTTGAAACAGTTTTATATTTTTAATTGCATGGTAGTCCATTTTACCAAGAATATTGCGCTTATATAGAATGTTAATGTATTAGTTATCCTTGTAACGTATTGTTTCCTTTGTTAAAAACAATCGCATTTAGAAAAAAATTCTTCTTATTATTTCATTTAATATATTCCGAAGCGTGTGAATAATACAAAGGATTGTGGCAGCAAAAAGAAATGTCCCATCAAAGATTCACAAATTGATTTTGCAGGCAAACTGTTTCGTAGAAACCTACCTCTCGACATTAATTTAACAGAATTCCTCAACTGCTGTATTACTCTACGGTGTGACTTCTTTTGAATAAAAAAGTACGCCCGAACAGGGACTCGAAACCTGGACCATTAGGTTAAAAACCTAACGCTCTACCGACTGAGCTACGCGGGCTTCTGCCGATGGTTTCGATAGTTTTGTACAAAATAAAAATGCGTCAGAATGATGGAAAGGTTCATAGAAAATAAAAACAAAAATCTCCCATTCAAGATAAGAAGTTAATTTTAACACAAACCCATGTGCCGAACCCTACCTCTCGACTTGATTTTAAGTGTATCCGTCAAAGTTCTCAATCAATCACGAGAAACCTTTTCACGTAAAAAACACGCCCGAACAGGGACTTGAACCCTGGACCGTTAGGTTAAAAGCCTAACGCTCTACCGACTGAGCTATCCGGGCTCGTTGTTTCTTTCATTCCATGGTTCTACTGTAGAATAAAAGAATTGATCTCGTACTTCGTGGGATCGAAAACGTAATTCACTTAAAACAGAACTATCCCATCAAATATTTTGAAACAGATATATTTTATTGCATGTAATCGATTTTAGCAAGAATATTTTGCTTATATAGATTGTTAATTTATTATTTATCCGTGTAACATATTGTTTATTTGTTAAAACAATCGCATTTAGAAAAAAATTCTTCTTATACTTTCATTTAATATATTCCGAAGCGTGTGAATAATACAAAGGATTGTGGCAGCAAAAAGAAATGTCCCATCAAAGGTTCACAAATTGATTTTCAGGCAAACTGTTTCGTAGAGACCTACCTCTCGACATTAATTTAACAGAATTCCTCAACTGTATTACTGTATGGTGTGACTTCTTTTGAATGAAAAAGTACGCCCGAACAGGGACTTCAACCATGGACCGTTAGGTTAAAAGCCTAACTCTCTACCGAATGAGCTATCAGGGCTTCTGCCGATAGTTTCGATACTTTTGTTTAATAAATAAAAAAGCTTCAGAATGATACAAAGGTTCATAGAAAAAGAAAAATTTCCCATTCAAGATAAGAAGTTAACTCTAACACAAACCCTTCTGTCGAACCCTACCTCTCGACTTGATTTGAAGAGAATTCGTCAAAGTTCTTACTAATTCATGAGAATCTTTCTCAACTAAAAAGTTCGCCCGAACAGGGACTCGAACCCTGGACCGTTAGGTTAAAAGCCTAACGCTCTACCGACTGAGCTATCCGGGCTCGTTTTTTCATTCCTTCCATGGTTCTACAATAGAACAATAGAATTGATTCCGTACTACGTGGGATCAAAAACGTAATTCACTTAAAACAGAACGATCCCATCAATTTTTTGAAACAGTTTTATATTTTTAATTGCATGGTAGTCCATTTTACCAAGAATATTGCGCTTATATAGAATGTTAATGTATTAGTTATCCTTGTAACGTATTGTTTCCTTTGTTAAAAACAATCGCATTTAGAAAAAAATTCTTCTTATTATTTCATTTAATATATTCCGAAGCGTGTGAATAATACAAAGGATTGTGGCAGCAAAAAGAAATGTCCCATCAAAGATTCACAAATTGATTTTGCAGGCAAACTGTTTCGTAGAAACCTACCTCTCGACATTAATTTAACAGAATTCCTCAACTGCTGTATTACTCTACGGTGTGACTTCTTTTGAATAAAAAAGTACGCCCGAACAGGGACTCGAAACCTGGACCATTAGGTTAAAAACCTAACGCTCTACCGACTGAGCTACGCGGGCTTCTGCCGATGGTTTCGATAGTTTTGTACAAAATAAAAATGCGTCAGAATGATGGAAAGGTTCATAGAAAATAAAAACAAAAATCTCCCATTCAAGATAAGAAGTTAATTTTAACACAAACCCATGTGCCGAACCCTACCTCTCGACTTGATTTTAAGTGTATCCGTCAAAGTTCTCAATCAATCACGAGAAACCTTTTCACGTAAAAAACACGCCCGAACAGGGACTTGAACCCTGGACCGTTAGGTTAAAAGCCTAACGCTCTACCGACTGAGCTATCCGGGCTCGTTGTTTCTTTCATTCCATGGTTCTACTGTAGAATAAAAGAATTGATCTCGTACTTCGTGGGATCGAAAACGTAATTCACTTAAAACAGAACTATCCCATCAAATATTTTGAAACAGATATATTTTATTGCATGTAATCGATTTTAGCAAGAATATTTTGCTTATATAGATTGTTAATTTATTATTTATCCGTGTAACATATTGTTTATTTGTTAAAACAATCGCATTTAGAAAAAAATTCTTCTTATACTTTCATTTAATATATTCCGAAGCGTGTGAATAATACAAAGGATTGTGGCAGCAAAAAGAAATGTCCCATCAAAGGTTCACAAATTGATTTTCAGGCAAACTGTTTCGTAGAGACCTACCTCTCGACATTAATTTAACAGAATTCCTCAACTGTATTACTGTATGGTGTGACTTCTTTTGAATGAAAAAGTACGCCCGAACAGGGACTTCAACCATGGACCGTTAGGTTAAAAGCCTAACTCTCTACCGAATGAGCTATCAGGGCTTCTGCCGATAGTTTCGATACTTTTGTTTAATAAATAAAAAAGCTTCAGAATGATACAAAGGTTCATAGAAAAAAAAGAAAATTTCCCATTCAAGATAAGAAGTTAACTTAACACAAACCCTTCTGTCGAACCCTACCTCTCGACTTGATTTGAAGAGAATTCGTCAAAGTTCTTACTAATTCATGAGAATCTTTCTCAACTAAAAAGTTCGCCCGAACAGGGACTCGAACCCTGGACCGTTAGGTTAAAAGCCTAACGCTCTACCGACTGAGCTATCCGGGCTCGTTTTTTCATTCCTTCCATGGTTCTACAATAGAACAATAGAATTGATTCCGTACTACGTGGGATCAAAAACGTAATTCACTTAAAACAGAACGATCCCATCAATTTTTTGAAACAGTTTTATATTTTTAATTGCATGGTAGTCCATTTTACCAAGAATATTGCGCTTATATAGAATGTTAATGTATTAGTTATCCTTGTAACGTATTGTTTCCTTTGTTAAAAACAATCGCATTTAGAAAAAAATTCTTCTTATTATTTCATTTAATATATTCCGAAGCGTGTGAATAATACAAAGGATTGTGGCAGCAAAAAGAAATGTCCCATCAAAGATTCACAAATTGATTTTGCAGGCAAACTGTTTCGTAGAAACCTACCTCTCGACATTAATTTAACAGAATTCCTCAACTGCTGTATTACTCTACGGTGTGACTTCTTTTGAATAAAAAAGTACGCCCGAACAGGGACTCGAAACCTGGACCATTAGGTTAAAAACCTAACGCTCTACCGACTGAGCTACGCGGGCTTCTGCCGATGGTTTCGATAGTTTTGTACAAAATAAAAATGCGTCAGAATGATGGAAAGGTTCATAGAAAATAAAAACAAAAATCTCCCATTCAAGATAAGAAGTTAATTTTAACACAAACCCATGTGCCGAACCCTACCTCTCGACTTGATTTTAAGTGTATCCGTCAAAGTTCTCAATCAATCACGAGAAACCTTTTCACGTAAAAAACACGCCCGAACAGGGACTTGAACCCTGGACCGTTAGGTTAAAAGCCTAACGCTCTACCGACTGAGCTATCCGGGCTCGTTGTTTCTTTCATTCCATGGTTCTACTGTAGAATAAAAGAATTGATCTCGTACTTCGTGGGATCGAAAACGTAATTCACTTAAAACAGAACTATCCCATCAAATATTTTGAAACAGATATATTTTATTGCATGTAATCGATTTTAGCAAGAATATTTTGCTTATATAGATTGTTAATTTATTATTTATCCGTGTAACATATTGTTTATTTGTTAAAACAATCGCATTTAGAAAAAAATTCTTCTTATACTTTCATTTAATATATTCCGAAGCGTGTGAATAATACAAAGGATTGTGGCAGCAAAAAGAAATGTCCCATCAAAGGTTCACAAATTGATTTTCAGGCAAACTGTTTCGTAGAGACCTACCTCTCGACATTAATTTAACAGAATTCCTCAACTGTATTACTGTATGGTGTGACTTCTTTTGAATGAAAAAGTACGCCCGAACAGGGACTTCAACCATGGACCGTTAGGTTAAAAGCCTAACTCTCTACCGAATGAGCTATCAGGGCTTCTGCCGATAGTTTCGATACTTTTGTTTAATAAATAAAAAAGCTTCAGAATGATACAAAGGTTCATAGAAAAAAAAAAAAATTTCCCATTCAAGATAAGAAGTTAACTTTAACACAAACCCTTCTGTCGAACCCTACCTCTCGACTTGATTTGAAGAGAATTCGTCAAAGTTCTTACTAATTCATGAGAATCTTTCTCAACTAAAAAGTTCGCCCGAACAGGGACTCGAACCCTGGACCGTTAGGTTAAAAGCCTAACGCTCTACCGACTGAGCTATCCGGGCTCGTTTTTTCATTCCTTCCATGGTTCTACAATAGAACAATAGAATTGATTCCGTACTACGTGGGATCAAAAACGTAATTCACTTAAAACAGAACGATCCCATCAATTTTTTGAAACAGTTTTATATTTTTAATTGCATGGTAGTCCATTTTACCAAGAATATTGCGCTTATATAGAATGTTAATGTATTAGTTATCCTTGTAACGTATTGTTTCTTTGTTAAAACAATCGCATTTAGAAAAAAATTCTTCTTATTATTTCATTTAATATATTCCGAAGCGTGTGAATAATACAAAGGATTGTGGCAGCAAAAAGAAATGTCCCATCAAAGATTCACAAATTGATTTTGCAGGCAAACTGTTTCGTAGAGACCTACCTCTCGACATTAATTTAACAGAATTCCTCAACTGTATTACTGTATGGTGTGACTTCTTTTGAATGAAAAAGTACGCCCGAACAGGGACTTCAACCATGGACCGTTAGGTTAAAAGCCTAACTCTCTACCGAATGAGCTATCAGGGCTTCTGCCGATAGTTTCGATACTTTTGTTTAATAAATAAAAAAGCTTCAGAATGATACAAAGGTTCATAGAAAAAAAAAAAATTTCCCATTCAAGATAAGAAGTTAACTTAACACAAACCCTTCTGTCGAACCCTACCTCTCGACTTGATTTGAAGAGAATTCGTCAAAGTTCTTACTAATTCATGAGAATCTTTCTCAACTAAAAAGTTCGCCCGAACAGGGACTCGAACCCTGGACCGTTAGGTTAAAAGCCTAACGCTCTACCGACTGAGCTATCCGGGCTCGTTTTTTCATTCCTTCCATGGTTCTACAATAGAACAATAGAATTGATTCCGTACTACGTGGGATCAAAAACGTAATTCACTTAAAACAGAACGATCCCATCAATTTTTTGAAACAGTTTTATATTTTTAATTGCATGGTAGTCCATTTTACCAAGAATATTGCGCTTATATAGAATGTTAATGTATTAGTTATCCTTGTAACGTATTGTTTCCTTTGTTAAAAACAATCGCATTTAGAAAAAAATTCTTCTTATTATTTCATTTAATATATTCCGAAGCGTGTGAATAATACAAAGGATTGTGGCAGCAAAAAGAAATGTCCCATCAAAGATTCACAAATTGATTTTGCAGGCAAACTGTTTCGTAGAAACCTACCTCTCGACATTAATTTAACAGAATTCCTCAACTGCTGTATTACTCTACGGTGTGACTTCTTTTGAATAAAAAAGTACGCCCGAACAGGGACTCGAAACCTGGACCATTAGGTTAAAAACCTAACGCTCTACCGACTGAGCTACGCGGGCTTCTGCCGATGGTTTCGATAGTTTTGTACAAAATAAAAATGCGTCAGAATGATGGAAAGGTTCATAGAAAATAAAAACAAAAATCTCCCATTCAAGATAAGAAGTTAATTTTAACACAAACCCATGTGCCGAACCCTACCTCTCGACTTGATTTTAAGTGTATCCGTCAAAGTTCTCAATCAATCACGAGAAACCTTTTCACGTAAAAAACACGCCCGAACAGGGACTTGAACCCTGGACCGTTAGGTTAAAAGCCTAACGCTCTACCGACTGAGCTATCCGGGCTCGTTGTTTCTTTCATTCCATGGTTCTACTGTAGAATAAAAGAATTGATCTCGTACTTCGTGGGATCGAAAACGTAATTCACTTAAAACAGAACTATCCCATCAAATATTTTGAAACAGATATATTTTATTGCATGTAATCGATTTTAGCAAGAATATTTTGCTTATATAGATTGTTAATTTATTATTTATCCGTGTAACATATTGTTTATTTGTTAAAACAATCGCATTTAGAAAAAAATTCTTCTTATACTTTCATTTAATATATTCCGAAGCGTGTGAATAATACAAAGGATTGTGGCAGCAAAAAGAAATGTCCCATCAAAGGTTCACAAATTGATTTTCAGGCAAACTGTTTCGTAGAGACCTACCTCTCGACATTAATTTAACAGAATTCCTCAACTGTATTACTGTATGGTGTGACTTCTTTTGAATGAAAAAGTACGCCCGAACAGGGACTTCAACCATGGACCGTTAGGTTAAAAGCCTAACTCTCTACCGAATGAGCTATCAGGGCTTCTGCCGATAGTTTCGATACTTTTGTTTAATAAATAAAAAAGCTTCAGAATGATACAAAGGTTCATAGAAAAAGAAAAATTTCCCATTCAAGATAAGAAGTTAACTTAACACAAACCCTTCTGTCGAACCCTACCTCTCGACTTGATTTGAAGAGAATTCGTCAAAGTTCTTACTAATTCATGAGAATCTTTCTCAACTAAAAAGTTCGCCCGAACAGGGACTCGAACCCTGGACCGTTAGGTTAAAAGCCTAACGCTCTACCGACTGAGCTATCCGGGCTCGTTTTTTCATTCCTTCCATGGTTCTACAATAGAACAATAGAATTGATTCCGTACTACGTGGGATCAAAAACGTAATTCACTTAAAACAGAACGATCCCATCAATTTTTTGAAACAGTTTTATATTTTTAATTGCATGGTAGTCCATTTTACCAAGAATATTGCGCTTATATAGAATGTTAATGTATTAGTTATCCTTGTAACGTATTGTTTCCTTTGTTAAAAACAATCGCATTTAGAAAAAAATTCTTCTTATTATTTCATTTAATATATTCCGAAGCGTGTGAATAATACAAAGGATTGTGGCAGCAAAAAGAAATGTCCCATCAAAGATTCACAAATTGATTTTGCAGGCAAACTGTTTCGTAGAAACCTACCTCTCGACATTAATTTAACAGAATTCCTCAACTGCTGTATTACTCTACGGTGTGACTTCTTTTGAATAAAAAAGTACGCCCGAACAGGGACTCGAAACCTGGACCATTAGGTTAAAACCTAACGCTCTACCGACTGAGCTACGCGGGCTTCTGCCGATGGTTTCGATAGTTTTGTACAAAATAAAAATGCGTCAGAATGATGGAAAGGTTCATAGAAAATAAAAACAAAAATCTCCCATTCAAGATAAGAAGTTAATTTTAACACAAACCCATGTGCCGAACCCTACCTCTCGACTTGATTTTAAGTGTATCCGTCAAAGTTCTCAATCAATCACGAGAAACCTTTTCACGTAAAAAACACGCCCGAACAGGGACTTGAACCCTGGACCGTTAGGTTAAAAGCCTAACGCTCTACCGACTGAGCTATCCGGGCTCGTTGTTTCTTTCATTCCATGGTTCTACTGTAGAATAAAAGAATTGATCTCGTACTTCGTGGATCGAAAACGTAATTCACTTAAAACAGAACTATCCCATCAAATATTTTGAAACAGATATATTTTATTGCATGTAATCGATTTTAGCAAGAATATTTTGCTTATATAGATTGTTAATTTATTATTTATCCGTGTAACATATTGTTTATTTGTTAAAACAATCGCATTTAGAAAAAAATTCTTCTTATACTTTCATTTAATATATTCCGAAGCGTGTGAATAATACAAAGGATTGTGGCAGCAAAAAGAAATGTCCCATCAAAGGTTCACAAATTGATTTTCAGGCAAACTGTTTCGTAGAGACCTACCTCTCGACATTAATTTAACAGAATTCCTCAACTGTATTACTGTATGGTGTGACTTCTTTTGAATGAAAAAGTACGCCCGAACAGGGACTTCAACCATGGACCGTTAGGTTAAAAGCCTAACTCTCTACCGAATGAGCTATCAGGGCTTCTGCCGATAGTTTCGATACTTTTGTTTAATAAATAAAAAAGCTTCAGAATGATACAAAGGTTCATAGAAAAAAGAAAAATTTCCCATTCAAGATAAGAAGTTAACTTAACACAAACCCTTCTGTCGAACCCTACCTCTCGACTTGATTTGAAGAGAATTCGTCAAAGTTCTTACTAATTCATGAGAATCTTTCTCAACTAAAAAGTTCGCCCGAACAGGGACTCGAACCCTGGACCGTTAGGTTAAAAGCCTAACGCTCTACCGACTGAGCTATCCGGGCTCGTTTTTTCATTCCTTCCATGGTTCTACAATAGAACAATAGAATTGATTCCGTACTACGTGGGATCAAAAACGTAATTCACTTAAAACAGAACGATCCCATCAATTTTTTGAAACAGTTTTATATTTTTAATTGCATGGTAGTCCATTTTACCAAGAATATTGCGCTTATATAGAATGTTAATGTATTAGTTATCCTTGTAACGTATTGTTTCCTTTGTTAAAAACAATCGCATTTAGAAAAAAATTCTTCTTATTATTTCATTTAATATATTCCGAAGCGTGTGAATAATACAAAGGATTGTGGCAGCAAAAAGAAATGTCCCATCAAAGATTCACAAATTGATTTTGCAGGCAAACTGTTTCGTAGAAACCTACCTCTCGACATTAATTTAACAGAATTCCTCAACTGCTGTATTACTCTACGGTGTGACTTCTTTTGAATAAAAAAGTACGCCCGAACAGGGACTCGAAACCTGGACCATTAGGTTAAAAACCTAACGCTCTACCGACTGAGCTACGCGGGCTTCTGCCGATGGTTTCGATAGTTTTGTACAAAATAAAAATGCGTCAGAATGATGGAAAGGTTCATAGAAAATAAAAACAAAAATCTCCCATTCAAGATAAGAAGTTAATTTTAACACAAACCCATGTGCCGAACCCTACCTCTCGACTTGATTTTAAGTGTATCCGTCAAAGTTCTCAATCAATCACGAGAAACCTTTTCACGTAAAAAACACGCCCGAACAGGGACTTGAACCCTGGACCGTTAGGTTAAAAGCCTAACGCTCTACCGACTGAGCTATCCGGGCTCGTTGTTTCTTTCATTCCATGGTTCTACTGTAGAATAAAAGAATTGATCTCGTACTTCGTGGGATCGAAAACGTAATTCACTTAAAACAGAACTATCCCATCAAATATTTTGAAACAGATATATTTTATTGCATGTAATCGATTTTAGCAAGAATATTTTGCTTATATAGATTGTTAATTTATTATTTATCCGTGTAACATATTGTTTATTTGTTAAAACAATCGCATTTAGAAAAAAATTCTTCTTATACTTTCATTTAATATATTCCGAAGCGTGTGAATAATACAAAGGATTGTGGCAGCAAAAAGAAATGTCCCATCAAAGGTTCACAAATTGATTTTCAGGCAAACTGTTTCGTAGAGACCTACCTCTCGACATTAATTTAACAGAATTCCTCAACTGTATTACTGTATGGTGTGACTTCTTTTGAATGAAAAAGTACGCCCGAACAGGGACTTCAACCATGGACCGTTAGGTTAAAAGCCTAACTCTCTACCGAATGAGCTATCAGGGCTTCTGCCGATAGTTTCGATACTTTTGTTTAATAAATAAAAAAGCTTCAGAATGATACAAAGGTTCATAGAAAAAAGAAAAATTTCCCATTCAAGATAAGAAGTTAACTCTAACACAAACCCTTCTGTCGAACCCTACCTCTCGACTTGATTTGAAGAGAATTCGTCAAAGTTCTTACTAATTCATGAGAATCTTTCTCAACTAAAAAGTTCGCCCGAACAGGGACTCGAACCCTGGACCGTTAGGTTAAAAGCCTAACGCTCTACCGACTGAGCTATCCGGGCTCGTTTTTTCATTCCTTCCATGGTTCTACAATAGAACAATAGAATTGATTCCGTACTACGTGGGATCAAAAACGTAATTCACTTAAAACAGAACGATCCCATCAATTTTTTGAAACAGTTTTATATTTTTAATTGCATGGTAGTCCATTTTACCAAGAATATTGCGCTTATATAGAATGTTAATGTATTAGTTATCCTTGTAACGTATTGTTTCCTTTGTTAAAAACAATCGCATTTAGAAAAAAATTCTTCTTATTATTTCATTTAATATATTCCGAAGCGTGTGAATAATACAAAGGATTGTGGCAGCAAAAAGAAATGTCCCATCAAAGATTCACAAATTGATTTTGCAGGCAAACTGTTTCGTAGAAACCTACCTCTCGACATTAATTTAACAGAATTCCTCAACTGCTGTATTACTCTACGGTGTGACTTCTTTTGAATAAAAAAGTACGCCCGAACAGGGACTCGAAACCTGGACCATTAGGTTAAAAACCTAACGCTCTACCGACTGAGCTACGCGGGCTTCTGCCGATGGTTTCGATAGTTTTGTACAAAATAAAAATGCGTCAGAATGATGGAAAGGTTCATAGAAAATAAAAACAAAAATCTCCCATTCAAGATAAGAAGTTAATTTTAACACAAACCCATGTGCCGAACCCTACCTCTCGACTTGATTTTAAGTGTATCCGTCAAAGTTCTCAATCAATCACGAGAAACCTTTTCACGTAAAAAACACGCCCGAACAGGGACTTGAACCCTGGACCGTTAGGTTAAAAGCCTAACGCTCTACCGACTGAGCTATCCGGGCTCGTTGTTTCTTTCATTCCATGGTTCTACTGTAGAATAAAAGAATTGATCTCGTACTTCGTGGGATCGAAAACGTAATTCACTTAAAACAGAACTATCCCATCAAATATTTTGAAACAGATATATTTTATTGCATGTAATCGATTTTAGCAAGAATATTTTGCTTATATAGATTGTTAATTTATTATTTATCCGTGTAACATATTGTTTATTTGTTAAAACAATCGCATTTAGAAAAAAATTCTTCTTATACTTTCATTTAATATATTCCGAAGCGTGTGAATAATACAAAGGATTGTGGCAGCAAAAAGAAATGTCCCATCAAAGGTTCACAAATTGATTTTCAGGCAAACTGTTTCGTAGAGACCTACCTCTCGACATTAATTTAACAGAATTCCTCAACTGTATTACTGTATGGTGTGACTTCTTTTGAATGAAAAAGTACGCCCGAACAGGGACTTCAACCATGGACCGTTAGGTTAAAAGCCTAACTCTCTACCGAATGAGCTATCAGGGCTTCTGCCGATAGTTTCGATACTTTTGTTTAATAAATAAAAAAGCTTCAGAATGATACAAAGGTTCATAGAAAAAAAAGAAAAATTTCCCATTCAAGATAAGAAGTTAACTTAACACAAACCCTTCTGTCGAACCCTACCTCTCGACTTGATTTGAAGAGAATTCGTCAAAGTTCTTACTAATTCATGAGAATCTTTCTCAACTAAAAAGTTCGCCCGAACAGGGACTCGAACCCTGGACCGTTAGGTTAAAAGCCTAACGCTCTACCGACTGAGCTATCCGGGCTCGTTTTTTCATTCCTTCCATGGTTCTACAATAGAACAATAGAATTGATTCCGTACTACGTGGGATCAAAAACGTAATTCACTTAAAACAGAACGATCCCATCAATTTTTTGAAACAGTTTTATATTTTTAATTGCATGGTAGTCCATTTTACCAAGAATATTGCGCTTATATAGAATGTTAATGTATTAGTTATCCTTGTAACGTATTGTTTCCTTTGTTAAAAACAATCGCATTTAGAAAAAAATTCTTCTTATTATTTCATTTAATATATTCCGAAGCGTGTGAATAATACAAAGGATTGTGGCAGCAAAAAGAAATGTCCCATCAAAGATTCACAAATTGATTTTGCAGGCAAACTGTTTCGTAGAAACCTACCTCTCGACATTAATTTAACAGAATTCCTCAACTGCTGTATTACTCTACGGTGTGACTTCTTTTGAATAAAAAAGTACGCCCGAACAGGGACTCGAAACCTGGACCATTAGGTTAAAAACCTAACGCTCTACCGACTGAGCTACGCGGGCTTCTGCCGATGGTTTCGATAGTTTTGTACAAAATAAAAATGCGTCAGAATGATGGAAAGGTTCATAGAAAATAAAAACAAAAATCTCCCATTCAAGATAAGAAGTTAATTTTAACACAAACCCATGTGCCGAACCCTACCTCTCGACTTGATTTTAAGTGTATCCGTCAAAGTTCTCAATCAATCACGAGAAACCTTTTCACGTAAAAAACACGCCCGAACAGGGACTTGAACCCTGGACCGTTAGGTTAAAAGCCTAACGCTCTACCGACTGAGCTATCCGGGCTCGTTGTTTCTTTCATTCCATGGTTCTACTGTAGAATAAAAGAATTGATCTCGTACTTCGTGGGATCGAAAACGTAATTCACTTAAAACAGAACTATCCCATCAAATATTTTGAAACAGATATATTTTATTGCATGTAATCGATTTTAGCAAGAATATTTTGCTTATATAGATTGTTAATTTATTATTTATCCGTGTAACATATTGTTTATTTGTTAAAACAATCGCATTTAGAAAAAAATTCTTCTTATACTTTCATTTAATATATTCCGAAGCGTGTGAATAATACAAAGGATTGTGGCAGCAAAAAGAAATGTCCCATCAAAGGTTCACAAATTGATTTTCAGGCAAACTGTTTCGTAGAGACCTACCTCTCGACATTAATTTAACAGAATTCCTCAAATGCTGTATTACTCTACGGTGTGACTTCTTTTGAATAAAAAAGTACGCCCGAACAGGGACTCGAAACCTGGACCATTAGGTTAAAAACCTAACGCTCTACCGACTGAGCTACGCGGGCTTCTGCCGATGGTTTCGATAGTTTTGTACAAAATAAAAATGCGTCAGAATGATGGAAAGGTTCATAGAAAATAAAAACAAAAATCTCCCATTCAAGATAAGAAGTTAATTTTAACACAAACCCATGTGCCGAACCCTACCTCTCGACTTGATTTTAAGTGTATCCGTCAAAGTTCTCAATCAATCACGAGAAACCTTTTCACGTAAAAAACACGCCCGAACAGGGACTTGAACCCTGGACCGTTAGGTTAAAAGCCTAACGCTCTACCGACTGAGCTATCCGGGCTCGTTGTTTCTTTCATTCCATGGTTCTACTGTAGAATAAAAGAATTGATCTCGTACTTCGTGGGATCGAAAACGTAATTCACTTAAAACAGAACTATCCCATCAAATATTTTGAAACAGATATATTTTATTGCATGTAATCGATTTTAGCAAGAATATTTTGCTTATATAGATTGTTAATTTATTATTTATCCGTGTAACATATTGTTTATTTGTTAAAACAATCGCATTTAGAAAAAAATTCTTCTTATACTTTCATTTAATATATTCCGAAGCGTGTGAATAATACAAAGGATTGTGGCAGCAAAAAGAAATGTCCCATCAAAGGTTCACAAATTGATTTTCAGGCAAACTGTTTCGTAGAGACCTACCTCTCGACATTAATTTAACAGAATTCCTCAACTGTATTACTGTATGGTGTGACTTCTTTTGAATGAAAAAGTACGCCCGAACAGGGACTTCAACCATGGACCGTTAGGTTAAAAGCCTAACTCTCTACCGAATGAGCTATCAGGGCTTCTGCCGATAGTTTCGATACTTTTGTTTAATAAATAAAAAAGCTTCAGAATGATACAAAGGTTCATAGAAAAAAAAAAAATTTCCCATTCAAGATAAGAAGTTAACTTTAACACAAACCCTTCTGTCGAACCCTACCTCTCGACTTGATTTGAAGAGAATTCGTCAAAGTTCTTACTAATTCATGAGAATCTTTCTCAACTAAAAAGTTCGCCCGAACAGGGACTCGAACCCTGGACCGTTAGGTTAAAAGCCTAACGCTCTACCGACTGAGCTATCCGGGCTCGTTTTTTCATTCCTTCCATGGTTCTACAATAGAACAATAGAATTGATTCCGTACTACGTGGGATCAAAAACGTAATTCACTTAAAACAGAACGATCCCATCAATTTTTTGAAACAGTTTTATATTTTTAATTGCATGGTAGTCCATTTTACCAAGAATATTGCGCTTATATAGAATGTTAATGTATTAGTTATCCTTGTAACGTATTGTTTCCTTTGTTAAAAACAATCGCATTTAGAAAAAAATTCTTCTTATTATTTCATTTAATATATTCCGAAGCGTGTGAATAATACAAAGGATTGTGGCAGCAAAAAGAAATGTCCCATCAAAGATTCACAAATTGATTTTGCAGGCAAACTGTTTCGTAGAAACCTACCTCTCGACATTAATTTAACAGAATTCCTCAACTGCTGTATTACTCTACGGTGTGACTTCTTTTGAATAAAAAAGTACGCCCGAACAGGGACTCGAAACCTGGACCATTAGGTTAAAAACCTAACGCTCTACCGACTGAGCTACGCGGGCTTCTGCCGATGGTTTCGATAGTTTTGTACAAAATAAAAATGCGTCAGAATGATGGAAAGGTTCATAGAAAATAAAAACAAAAATCTCCCATTCAAGATAAGAAGTTAATTTTAACACAAACCCATGTGCCGAACCCTACCTCTCGACTTGATTTTAAGTGTATCCGTCAAAGTTCTCAATCAATCACGAGAAACCTTTTCACGTAAAAAACACGCCCGAACAGGGACTTGAACCCTGGACCGTTAGGTTAAAAGCCTAACGCTCTACCGACTGAGCTATCCGGGCTCGTTGTTTCTTTCATTCCATGGTTCTACTGTAGAATAAAAGAATTGATCTCGTACTTCGTGGATCGAAAACGTAATTCACTTAAAACAGAACTATCCCATCAAATATTTTGAAACAGATATATTTTATTGCATGTAATCGATTTTAGCAAGAATATTTTGCTTATATAGATTGTTAATTTATTATTTATCCGTGTAACATATTGTTTATTTGTTAAAACAATCGCATTTAGAAAAAAATTCTTCTTATACTTTCATTTAATATATTCCGAAGCGTGTGAATAATACAAAGGATTGTGGCAGCAAAAAGAAATGTCCCATCAAAGGTTCACAAATTGATTTTCAGGCAAACTGTTTCGTAGAGACCTACCTCTCGACATTAATTTAACAGAATTCCTCAACTGTATTACTGTATGGTGTGACTTCTTTTGAATGAAAAAGTACGCCCGAACAGGGACTTCAACCATGGACCGTTAGGTTAAAAGCCTAACTCTCTACCGAATGAGCTATCAGGGCTTCTGCCGATAGTTTCGATACTTTTGTTTAATAAATAAAAAAGCTTCAGAATGATACAAAGGTTCATAGAAAAAAAAGAAAAATTTCCCATTCAAGATAAGAAGTTAACTTTAACACAAACCCTTCTGTCGAACCCTACCTCTCGACTTGATTTGAAGAGAATTCGTCAAAGTTCTTACTAATTCATGAGAATCTTTCTCAACTAAAAAGTTCGCCCGAACAGGGACTCGAACCCTGGACCGTTAGGTTAAAAGCCTAACGCTCTACCGACTGAGCTATCCGGGCTCGTTTTTTCATTCCTTCCATGGTTCTACAATAGAACAATAGAATTGATTCCGTACTACGTGGGATCAAAAACGTAATTCACTTAAAACAGAACGATCCCATCAATTTTTTGAAACAGTTTTATATTTTTAATTGCATGGTAGTCCATTTTACCAAGAATATTGCGCTTATATAGAATGTTAATGTATTAGTTATCCTTGTAACGTATTGTTTCCTTTGTTAAAAACAATCGCATTTAGAAAAAAATTCTTCTTATTATTTCATTTAATATATTCCGAAGCGTGTGAATAATACAAAGGATTGTGGCAGCAAAAAGAAATGTCCCATCAAAGATTCACAAATTGATTTTGCAGGCAAACTGTTTCGTAGAAACCTACCTCTCGACATTAATTTAACAGAATTCCTCAACTGCTGTATTACTCTACGGTGTGACTTCTTTTGAATAAAAAAGTACGCCCGAACAGGGACTCGAAACCTGGACCATTAGGTTAAAAACCTAACGCTCTACCGACTGAGCTACGCGGGCTTCTGCCGATGGTTTCGATAGTTTTGTACAAAATAAAAATGCGTCAGAATGATGGAAAGGTTCATAGAAAATAAAAACAAAAATCTCCCATTCAAGATAAGAAGTTAATTTTAACACAAACCCATGTGCCGAACCCTACCTCTCGACTTGATTTTAAGTGTATCCGTCAAAGTTCTCAATCAATCACGAGAAACCTTTTCACGTAAAAAACACGCCCGAACAGGGACTTGAACCCTGGACCGTTAGGTTAAAAGCCTAACGCTCTACCGACTGAGCTATCCGGGCTCGTTGTTTCTTTCATTCCATGGTTCTACTGTAGAATAAAAGAATTGATCTCGTACTTCGTGGGATCGAAAACGTAATTCACTTAAAACAGAACTATCCCATCAAATATTTTGAAACAGATATATTTTATTGCATGTAATCGATTTTAGCAAGAATATTTTGCTTATATAGATTGTTAATTTATTATTTATCCGTGTAACATATTGTTTATTTGTTAAAACAATCGCATTTAGAAAAAAATTCTTCTTATACTTTCATTTAATATATTCCGAAGCGTGTGAATAATACAAAGGATTGTGGCAGCAAAAAGAAATGTCCCATCAAAGGTTCACAAATTGATTTTCAGGCAAACTGTTTCGTAGAGACCTACCTCTCGACATTAATTTAACAGAATTCCTCAACTGTATTACTGTATGGTGTGACTTCTTTTGAATGAAAAAGTACGCCCGAACAGGGACTTCAACCATGGACCGTTAGGTTAAAAGCCTAACTCTCTACCGAATGAGCTATCAGGGCTTCTGCCGATAGTTTCGATACTTTTGTTTAATAAATAAAAAAGCTTCAGAATGATACAAAGGTTCATAGAAAAAAAAAAAAATTTCCCATTCAAGATAAGAAGTTAACTTTAACACAAACCCTTCTGTCGAACCCTACCTCTCGACTTGATTTGAAGAGAATTCGTCAAAGTTCTTACTAATTCATGAGAATCTTTCTCAACTAAAAAGTTCGCCCGAACAGGGACTCGAACCCTGGACCGTTAGGTTAAAAGCCTAACGCTCTACCGACTGAGCTATCCGGGCTCGTTTTTTCATTCCTTCCATGGTTCTACAATAGAACAATAGAATTGATTCCGTACTACGTGGGATCAAAAACGTAATTCACTTAAAACAGAACGATCCCATCAATTTTTTGAAACAGTTTTATATTTTTAATTGCATGGTAGTCCATTTTACCAAGAATATTGCGCTTATATAGAATGTTAATGTATTAGTTATCCTTGTAACGTATTGTTTCCTTTGTTAAAAACAATCGCATTTAGAAAAAAATTCTTCTTATTATTTCATTTAATATATTCCGAAGCGTGTGAATAATACAAAGGATTGTGGCAGCAAAAAGAAATGTCCCATCAAAGATTCACAAATTGATTTTGCAGGCAAACTGTTTCGTAGAAACCTACCTCTCGACATTAATTTAACAGAATTCCTCAACTGCTGTATTACTCTACGGTGTGACTTCTTTTGAATAAAAAAGTACGCCCGAACAGGGACTCGAAACCTGGACCATTAGGTTAAAAACCTAACGCTCTACCGACTGAGCTACGCGGGCTTCTGCCGATGGTTTCGATAGTTTTGTACAAAATAAAAATGCGTCAGAATGATGGAAAGGTTCATAGAAAATAAAAACAAAAATCTCCCATTCAAGATAAGAAGTTAATTTTAACACAAACCCATGTGCCGAACCCTACCTCTCGACTTGATTTTAAGTGTATCCGTCAAAGTTCTCAATCAATCACGAGAAACCTTTTCACGTAAAAAACACGCCCGAACAGGGACTTGAACCCTGGACCGTTAGGTTAAAAGCCTAACGCTCTACCGACTGAGCTATCCGGGCTCGTTGTTTCTTTCATTCCATGGTTCTACTGTAGAATAAAAGAATTGATCTCGTACTTCGTGGGATCGAAAACGTAATTCACTTAAAACAGAACTATCCCATCAAATATTTTGAAACAGATATATTTTATTGCATGTAATCGATTTTAGCAAGAATATTTTGCTTATATAGATTGTTAATTTATTATTTATCCGTGTAACATATTGTTTATTTGTTAAAACAATCGCATTTAGAAAAAAATTCTTCTTATACTTTCATTTAATATATTCCGAAGCGTGTGAATAATACAAAGGATTGTGGCAGCAAAAAGAAATGTCCCATCAAAGGTTCACAAATTGATTTTCAGGCAAACTGTTTCGTAGAGACCTACCTCTCGACATTAATTTAACAGAATTCCTCAACTGTATTACTGTATGGTGTGACTTCTTTTGAATGAAAAAGTACGCCCGAACAGGGACTTCAACCATGGACCGTTAGGTTAAAAGCCTAACTCTCTACCGAATGAGCTATCAGGGCTTCTGCCGATAGTTTCGATACTTTTGTTTAATAAATAAAAAAGCTTCAGAATGATACAAAGGTTCATAGAAAAAAAGGAAAATTTCCCATTCAAGATAAGAAGTTAACTTTAACACAAACCCTTCTGTCGAACCCTACCTCTCGACTTGATTTGAAGAGAATTCGTCAAAGTTCTTACTAATTCATGAGAATCTTTCTCAACTAAAAAGTTCGCCCGAACAGGGACTCGAACCCTGGACCGTTAGGTTAAAAGCCTAACGCTCTACCGACTGAGCTATCCGGGCTCGTTTTTTCATTCCTTCCATGGTTCTACAATAGAACAATAGAATTGATTCCGTACTACGTGGGATCAAAAACGTAATTCACTTAAAACAGAACGATCCCATCAATTTTTTGAAACAGTTTTATATTTTTAATTGCATGGTAGTCCATTTTACCAAGAATATTGCGCTTATATAGAATGTTAATGTATTAGTTATCCTTGTAACGTATTGTTTCCTTTGTTAAAAACAATCGCATTTAGAAAAAAATTCTTCTTATTATTTCATTTAATATATTCCGAAGCGTGTGAATAATACAAAGGATTGTGGCAGCAAAAAGAAATGTCCCATCAAAGATTCACAAATTGATTTTGCAGGCAAACTGTTTCGTAGAAACCTACCTCTCGACATTAATTTAACAGAATTCCTCAACTGCTGTATTACTCTACGGTGTGACTTCTTTTGAATAAAAAAGTACGCCCGAACAGGGACTCGAAACCTGGACCATTAGGTTAAAAACCTAACGCTCTACCGACTGAGCTACGCGGGCTTCTGCCGATGGTTTCGATAGTTTTGTACAAAATAAAAATGCGTCAGAATGATGGAAAGGTTCATAGAAAATAAAAACAAAAATCTCCCATTCAAGATAAGAAGTTAATTTTAACACAAACCCATGTGCCGAACCCTACCTCTCGACTTGATTTTAAGTGTATCCGTCAAAGTTCTCAATCAATCACGAGAAACCTTTTCACGTAAAAAACACGCCCGAACAGGGACTTGAACCCTGGACCGTTAGGTTAAAAGCCTAACGCTCTACCGACTGAGCTATCCGGGCTCGTTGTTTCTTTCATTCCATGGTTCTACTGTAGAATAAAAGAATTGATCTCGTACTTCGTGGGATCGAAAACGTAATTCACTTAAAACAGAACTATCCCATCAAATATTTTGAAACAGATATATTTTATTGCATGTAATCGATTTTAGCAAGAATATTTTGCTTATATAGATTGTTAATTTATTATTTATCCGTGTAACATATTGTTTATTTGTTAAAACAATCGCATTTAGAAAAAAATTCTTCTTATACTTTCATTTAATATATTCCGAAGCGTGTGAATAATACAAAGGATTGTGGCAGCAAAAAGAAATGTCCCATCAAAGGTTCACAAATTGATTTTCAGGCAAACTGTTTCGTAGAGACCTACCTCTCGACATTAATTTAACAGAATTCCTCAACTGTATTACTGTATGGTGTGACTTCTTTTGAATGAAAAAGTACGCCCGAACAGGGACTTCAACCATGGACCGTTAGGTTAAAAGCCTAACTCTCTACCGAATGAGCTATCAGGGCTTCTGCCGATAGTTTCGATACTTTTGTTTAATAAATAAAAAAGCTTCAGAATGATACAAAGGTTCATAGAAAAAAAAAGAAAAATTTCCCATTCAAGATAAGAAGTTAACTTTAACACAAACCCTTCTGTCGAACCCTACCTCTCGACTTGATTTGAAGAGAATTCGTCAAAGTTCTTACTAATTCATGAGAATCTTTCTCAACTAAAAAGTTCGCCCGAACAGGGACTCGAACCCTGGACCGTTAGGTTAAAAGCCTAACGCTCTACCGACTGAGCTATCCGGGCTCGTTTTTTCATTCCTTCCATGGTTCTACAATAGAACAATAGAATTGATTCCGTACTACGTGGGATCAAAAACGTAATTCACTTAAAACAGAACGATCCCATCAATTTT
The DNA here is from genome assembly GCA_019973975.1 of Trichonephila clavata. Taxonomy (NCBI): domain Eukaryota; kingdom Metazoa; phylum Arthropoda; class Arachnida; order Araneae; family Nephilidae; genus Trichonephila; species Trichonephila clavata. Next base: position 38,068 of record BMAO01005948.1, read on the forward strand.
TTGAAACAGTTTTATATTTTTAATTGCATGGTAGTCCATTTTACCAAGAATATTGCGCTTATATAGAATGTTAATGTATTAGTTATCCTTGTAACGTATTGTTTCCTTTGTTAAAAACAATCGCATTTAGAAAAAAATTCTTCTTATTATTTCATTTAATATATTCCGAAGCGTGTGAATAATACAAAGGATTGTGGCAGCAAAAAGAAATGTCCCATCAAAGGTTCACAAATTGATTTTGCAGGCAAACTGTTTCGTAGAGACCTACCTCTCGACATTAATTTAACAGAATTCCTCAACTGTATTACTGTATGGTGTGACTTCTTTTGAATGAAAAAGTACGCCCGAACAGGGACTTCAACCATGGACCGTTAGGTTAAAAGCCTAACTCTCTACCGAATGAGCTATCAGGGCTTCTGCCGATAGTTTCGATACTTTTGTTTAATAAATAAAAAAGCTTCAGAATGATACAAAGGTTCATAGAAAAAAAAAGGAAAATTTCCCATTCAAGATAAGAAGTTAACTTTAACACAAACCCTTCTGTCGAACCCTACCTCTCGACTTGATTTGAAGAGAATTCGTCAAAGTTCTTACTAATTCATGAGAATCTTTCTCAACTAAAAAGTTCGCCCGAACAGGGACTCGAACCCTGGACCGTTAGGTTAAAAGCCTAACGCTCTACCGACTGAGCTATCCGGGCTCGTTTTTTCATTCCTTCCATGGTTCTACAATAGAACAATAGAATTGATTCCGTACTACGTGGGATCAAAAACGTAATTCACTTAAAACAGAACGATCCCATCAATTTTTTGAAACAGTTTTATATTTTTAATTGCATGGTAGTCCATTTTACCAAGAATATTGCGCTTATATAGAATGTTAATGTATTAGTTATCCTTGTAACGTATTGTTTCCTTTGTTAAAAACAATCGCATTTAGAAAAAAATTCTTCTTATTATTTCATTTAATATATTCCGAAGCGTGTGAATAATACAAAGGATTGTGGCAGCAAAAAGAAATGTCCCATCAAAGATTCACAAATTGATTTTGCAGGCAAACTGTTTCGTAGAAACCTACCTCTCGACATTAATTTAACAGAATTCCTCAACTGCTGTATTACTCTACGGTGTGACTTCTTTTGAATAAAAAAGTACGCCCGAACAGGGACTCGAAACCTGGACCATTAGGTTAAAAACCTAACGCTCTACCGACTGAGCTACGCGGGCTTCTGCCGATGGTTTCGATAGTTTTGTACAAAATAAAAATGCGTCAGAATGATGGAAAGGTTCATAGAAAATAAAAACAAAAATCTCCCATTCAAGATAAGAAGTTAATTTTAACACAAACCCATGTGCCGAACCCTACCTCTCGACTTGATTTTAAGTGTATCCGTCAAAGTTCTCAATCAATCACGAGAAACCTTTTCACGTAAAAAACACGCCCGAACAGGGACTTGAACCCTGGACCGTTAGGTTAAAAGCCTAACGCTCTACCGACTGAGCTATCCGGGCTCGTTGTTTCTTTCATTCCATGGTTCTACTGTAGAATAAAAGAATTGATCTCGTACTTCGTGGGATCGAAAACGTAATTCACTTAAAACAGAACTATCCCATCAAATATTTTGAAACAGATATATTTTATTGCATGTAATCGATTTTAGCAAGAATATTTTGCTTATATAGATTGTTAATTTATTATTTATCCGTGTAACATATTGTTTATTTGTTAAAACAATCGCATTTAGAAAAAAATTCTTCTTATACTTTCATTTAATATATTCCGAAGCGTGTGAATAATACAAAGGATTGTGGCAGCAAAAAGAAATGTCCCATCAAAGGTTCACAAATTGATTTTCAGGCAAACTGTTTCGTAGAGACCTACCTCTCGACATTAATTTAACAGAATTCCTCAACTGTATTACTGTATGGTGTGACTTCTTTTGAATGAAAAAGTACGCCCGAACAGGGACTTCAACCATGGACCGTTAGGTTAAAAGCCTAACTCTCTACCGAATGAGCTATCAGGGCTTCTGCCGATAGTTTCGATACTTTTGTTTAATAAATAAAAAAGCTTCAGAATGATACAAAGGTTCATAGAAAAAAAAAAAATTTCCCATTCAAGATAAGAAGTTAACTTTAACACAAACCCTTCTGTCGAACCCTACCTCTCGACTTGATTTGAAGAGAATTCGTCAAAGTTCTTACTAATTCATGAGAATCTTTCTCAACTAAAAAGTTCGCCCGAACAGGGACTCGAACCCTGGACCGTTAGGTTAAAAGCCTAACGCTCTACCGACTGAGCTATCCGGGCTCGTTTTTTCATTCCTTCCATGGTTCTACAATAGAACAATAGAATTGATTCCGTACTACGTGGGATCAAAAACGTAATTCACTTAAAACAGAACGATCCCATCAATTTTTTGAAACAGTTTTATATTTTTAATTGCATGGTAGTCCATTTTACCAAGAATATTGCGCTTATATAGAATGTTAATGTATTAGTTATCCTTGTAACGTATTGTTTCCTTTGTTAAAAACAATCGCATTTAGAAAAAAATTCTTCTTATTATTTCATTTAATATATTCCGAAGCGTGTGAATAATACAAAGGATTGTGGCAGCAAAAAGAAATGTCCCATCAAAGATTCACAAATTGATTTTGCAGGCAAACTGTTTCGTAGAAACCTACCTCTCGACATTAATTTAACAGAATTCCTCAACTGCTGTATTACTCTACGGTGTGACTTCTTTTGAATAAAAAAGTACGCCCGAACAGGGACTCGAAACCTGGACCATTAGGTTAAAAACCTAACGCTCTACCGACTGAGCTACGCGGGCTTCTGCCGATGGTTTCGATAGTTTTGTACAAAATAAAAATGCGTCAGAATGATGGAAAGGTTCATAGAAAATAAAAACAAAAATCTCCCATTCAAGATAAGAAGTTAATTTTAACACAAACCCATGTGCCGAACCCTACCTCTCGACTTGATTTTAAGTGTATCCGTCAAAGTTCTCAATCAATCACGAGAAACCTTTTCACGTAAAAAACACGCCCGAACAGGGACTTGAACCCTGGACCGTTAGGTTAAAAGCCTAACGCTCTACCGACTGAGCTATCCGGGCTCGTTGTTTCTTTCATTCCATGGTTCTACTGTAGAATAAAAGAATTGATCTCGTACTTCGTGGGATCGAAAACGTAATTCACTTAAAACAGAACTATCCCATCAAATATTTTGAAACAGATATATTTTATTGCATGTAATCGATTTTAGCAAGAATATTTTGCTTATATAGATTGTTAATTTATTATTTATCCGTGTAACATATTGTTTATTTGTTAAAACAATCGCATTTAGAAAAAAATTCTTCTTATACTTTCATTTAATATATTCCGAAGCGTGTGAATAATACAAAGGATTGTGGCAGCAAAAAGAAATGTCCCATCAAAGGTTCACAAATTGATTTTCAGGCAAACTGTTTCGTAGAGACCTACCTCTCGACATTAATTTAACAGAATTCCTCAACTGTATTACTGTATGGTGTGACTTCTTTTGAATGAAAAAGTACGCCCGAACAGGGACTTCAACCATGGACCGTTAGGTTAAAAGCCTAACTCTCTACCGAATGAGCTATCAGGGCTTCTGCCGATAGTTTCGATACTTTTGTTTAATAAATAAAAAAGCTTCAGAATGATACAAAGGTTCATAGAAAAAAAAGAAAAATTTCCCATTCAAGATAAGAAGTTAACTTTAACACAAACCCTTCTGTCGAACCCTACCTCTCGACTTGATTTGAAGAGAATTCGTCAAAGTTCTTACTAATTCATGAGAATCTTTCTCAACTAAAAAGTTCGCCCGAACAGGGACTCGAACCCTGGACCGTTAGGTTAAAAGCCTAACGCTCTACCGACTGAGCTATCCGGGCTCGTTTTTTCATTCCTTCCATGGTTCTACAATAGAACAATAGAATTGATTCCGTACTACGTGGGATCAAAAACGTAATTCACTTAAAACAGAACGATCCCATCAATTTTTTGAAACAGTTTTATATTTTTAATTGCATGGTAGTCCATTTTACCAAGAATATTGCGCTTATATAGAATGTTAATGTATTAGTTATCCTTGTAACGTATTGTTTCCTTTGTTAAAAACAATCGCATTTAGAAAAAAATTCTTCTTATTATTTCATTTAATATATTCCGAAGCGTGTGAATAATACAAAGGATTGTGGCAGCAAAAAGAAATGTCCCATCAAAGATTCACAAATTGATTTTGCAGGCAAACTGTTTCGTAGAAACCTACCTCTCGACATTAATTTAACAGAATTCCTCAACTGCTGTATTACTCTACGGTGTGACTTCTTTTGAATAAAAAAGTACGCCCGAACAGGGACTCGAAACCTGGACCATTAGGTTAAAAACCTAACGCTCTACCGACTGAGCTACGCGGGCTTCTGCCGATGGTTTCGATAGTTTTGTACAAAATAAAAATGCGTCAGAATGATGGAAAGGTTCATAGAAAATAAAAACAAAAATCTCCCATTCAAGATAAGAAGTTAATTTTAACACAAACCCATGTGCCGAACCCTACCTCTCGACTTGATTTTAAGTGTATCCGTCAAAGTTCTCAATCAATCACGAGAAACCTTTTCACGTAAAAAACACGCCCGAACAGGGACTTGAACCCTGGACCGTTAGGTTAAAAGCCTAACGCTCTACCGACTGAGCTATCCGGGCTCGTTGTTTCTTTCATTCCATGGTTCTACTGTAGAATAAAAGAATTGATCTCGTACTTCGTGGGATCGAAAACGTAATTCACTTAAAACAGAACTATCCCATCAAATATTTTGAAACAGATATATTTTATTGCATGTAATCGATTTTAGCAAGAATATTTTGCTTATATAGATTGTTAATTTATTATTTATCCGTGTAACATATTGTTTATTTGTTAAAACAATCGCATTTAGAAAAAAATTCTTCTTATACTTTCATTTAATATATTCCGAAGCGTGTGAATAATACAAAGGATTGTGGCAGCAAAAAGAAATGTCCCATCAAAGGTTCACAAATTGATTTTCAGGCAAACTGTTTCGTAGAGACCTACCTCTCGACATTAATTTAACAGAATTCCTCAACTGTATTACTGTATGGTGTGACTTCTTTTGAATGAAAAAGTACGCCCGAACAGGGACTTCAACCATGGACCGTTAGGTTAAAAGCCTAACTCTCTACCGAATGAGCTATCAGGGCTTCTGCCGATAGTTTCGATACTTTTGTTTAATAAATAAAAAAGCTTCAGAATGATACAAAGGTTCATAGAAAAAAAAAAAAATTTCCCATTCAAGATAAGAAGTTAACTTTAACACAAACCCTTCTGTCGAACCCTACCTCTCGACTTGATTTGAAGAGAATTCGTCAAAGTTCTTACTAATTCATGAGAATCTTTCTCAACTAAAAAGTTCGCCCGAACAGGGACTCGAACCCTGGACCGTTAGGTTAAAAGCCTAACGCTCTACCGACTGAGCTATCCGGGCTCGTTTTTTCATTCCTTCCATGGTTCTACAATAGAACAATAGAATTGATTCCGTACTACGTGGGATCAAAAACGTAATTCACTTAAAACAGAACGATCCCATCAATTTTTTGAAACAGTTTTATATTTTTAATTGCATGGTAGTCCATTTTACCAAGAATATTGCGCTTATATAGAATGTTAATGTATTAGTTATCCTTGTAACGTATTGTTTCCTTTGTTAAAAACAATCGCATTTAGAAAAAAATTCTTCTTATTATTTCATTTAATATATTCCGAAGCGTGTGAATAATACAAAGGATTGTGGCAGCAAAAAGAAATGTCCCATCAAAGATTCACAAATTGATTTTGCAGGCAAACTGTTTCGTAGAAACCTACCTCTCGACATTAATTTAACAGAATTCCTCAACTGCTGTATTACTCTACGGTGTGACTTCTTTTGAATAAAAAAGTACGCCCGAACAGGGACTCGAAACCTGGACCATTAGGTTAAAAACCTAACGCTCTACCGACTGAGCTACGCGGGCTTCTGCCGATGGTTTCGATAGTTTTGTACAAAATAAAAATGCGTCAGAATGATGGAAAGGTTCATAGAAAATAAAAACAAAAATCTCCCATTCAAGATAAGAAGTTAATTTTAACACAAACCCATGTGCCGAACCCTACCTCTCGACTTGATTTTAAGTGTATCCGTCAAAGTTCTCAATCAATCACGAGAAACCTTTTCACGTAAAAAACACGCCCGAACAGGGACTTGAACCCTGGACCGTTAGGTTAAAAGCCTAACGCTCTACCGACTGAGCTATCCGGGCTCGTTGTTTCTTTCATTCCATGGTTCTACTGTAGAATAAAAGAATTGATCTCGTACTTCGTGGGATCGAAAACGTAATTCACTTAAAACAGAACTATCCCATCAAATATTTTGAAACAGATATATTTTATTGCATGTAATCGATTTTAGCAAGAATATTTTGCTTATATAGATTGTTAATTTATTATTTATCCGTGTAACATATTGTTTATTTGTTAAAACAATCGCATTTAGAAAAAAATTCTTCTTATACTTTCATTTAATATATTCCGAAGCGTGTGAAAAATACAAAGGATTGTGGCAGCAAAAAGAAATGTCCCATCAAAGGTTCACAAATTGATTTTCAGGCAAACTGTTTCGTAGAGACCTGCCTCTCGACATTAATTTAACAGAATTCCTCAACTTTATTACTGTATGGTGTGACTTCTTTTGAATGAAAATGTTCGCCCGAACAGGGACTTCAACCATGGACCGTTAGGTTAAAAGCCTAACTCTCTACCGAATGAGCTATCAGGGCTTCTGCCGATAGTTTCGATACTTTTGTTTAATAAATAAAAATCTTCAGAATGATACAAAGGTTCATAGAAAAAAAAAAAGAAAAATTTCCCATTCAAGATAAGAAGTTAACTTTAACACAAACCCTTCTGTCGAACCCTACCTCTCGACTTGATTTGAAGAGAATTCGTCAAAGTTCTTACTAATTCATGAGAATCTTTCTCAACTAAAAAGTTCGCCCGAACAGGGACTCGAACCCTGGACCGTTAGGTTAAAAGCCTAACGCTCTACCGACTGAGCTATCCGGGCTCGTTGTTTCTTTCATTCCATGGTTCTACTGTAGAATAAAAGAATTGATCTCGTACTTCGTGGGATCGAAAACGTAATTCACTTAAAACAGAACTATCCCATCAAATATTTTGAAACAGATATATTTTATTGCATGTAATCGATTTTAGCAAGAATATTTTGCTTATATAGATTGTTAATTTATTATTTATCCGTGTAACATATTGTTTATTTGTTAAAACAATCGCATTTAGAAAAAAATTCTTCTTATACTTTCATTTAATATATTCCGAAGCGTGTGAATAATACAAAGGATTGTGGCAGCAAAAAGAAATGTCCCATCAAAGATTCACAAATTGATTTTGCAGGCAAACTGTTTCGTAGAAACCTACCTCTCGACATTAATTTAACAGAATTCCTCAACTGCTGTATTACTCTACGGTGTGACTTCTTTTGAATAAAAAAGTACGCCCGAACAGGGACTCGAAACCTGGACCATTAGGTTAAAAACCTAACGCTCTACCGACTGAGCTACGCGGGCTTCTGCCGATGGTTTCGATAGTTTTGTACAAAATAAAAATGCGTCAGAATGATGGAAAGGTTCATAGAAAATAAAAACAAAAATCTCCCATTCAAGATAAGAAGTTAATTTTAACACAAACCCATGTGCCGAACCCTACCTCTCGACTTGATTTTAAGTGTATCCGTCAAAGTTCTCAATCAATCACGAGAAACCTTTTCACGTAAAAAACACGCCCGAACAGGGACTTGAACCCTGGACCGTTAGGTTAAAAGCCTAACGCTCTACCGACTGAGCTATCCGGGCTCGTTGTTTCTTTCATTCCATGGTTCTACTGTAGAATAAAAGAATTGATCTCGTACTTCGTGGGATCGAAAAACGTAATTCACTTAAAACAGAACTATCCCATCAAATATTTGAAACAGATATATTTTATTGCATGTAATCGATTTTAGCAAGAATATTTTGCTTATATAGATTGTTAATTTATTATTTATCCGTGTAACATATTGTTTATTTGTTAAAACAATCGCATTTAGAAAAAAATTCTTCTTATACTTTCATTTAATATATTCCGAAGCGTGTGAATAATACAAAGGATTGTGGCAGCAAAAAGAAATGTCCCATCAAAGGTTCACAAATTGATTTTCAGGCAAACTGTTTCGTAGAGACCTACCTCTCGACATTAATTTAACAGAATTCCTCAACTGTATTACTGTATGGTGTGACTTCTTTTGAATGAAAAAGTACGCCCGAACAGGGACTTCAACCATGGACCGTTAGGTTAAAAGCCTAACTCTCTACCGAATGAGCTATCAGGGCTTCTGCCGATAGTTTCGATACTTTTGTTAATAAATAAAAAAGCTT